>GL501518.1:1260852-1306507 GCA_000149185.1 Mayetiola destructor
TAGAGAAAACGGTTTTCATTAGTAAAATGACGTACCGCACCATGAATCGTGTAGGTGGATCCCATGATGATGAATATCATTTTGAATGGTGTTGACTGTTTGTAGCTGTGGCGCTGTAGCCGGCATACATTGGAAGCAATAATTAATGCCATGGTTATTATCCCAAAATTGTTCGCCTTTACATGAAAATCTTAATGCAATTTCAATGCGTTGGCCAATTTCCATTGAATTACCAAAAACAGTAAATGAAAATTTATCAGAAAATCCATCACATGAATTAGGTATATATTCAGCTTGTAAATCTGAATAGCTTTGCCATGCATCCAATGAATATCGAACATGAACGGATTTATGAAAATCTAAATTTCGTACGCGTACAATGCCCGATATTGTTAAGCAAATTGGATCAGTGACAGCGGCACTTTCAAGTGCAACATTTTGTAATTGAACAGTATCCAAAAATTGTGGTAATGCACCGGGTTGCTGGAATAATGGCACAATTATCTTATCCAATCGTTGACCCAATGATATGGGCGGCTCTGGATCACGTGGTGTTTGAAGTTCAGCGAAGGCTGATTTTGGTATTTTTGGAATTTCATCCAAAAATGTGCGCACATCAGCCAAATCCAGGCCAAGTACATCAGCAAAACGTACAATTTTCTTTCGTCCTGGTGTGCCCGGTGGCGTTTTTCCCGTTTTCAATGACGAACAACGGCGAAAACGTTCAGCTCTTGGAATCGATTCCAAATTATCGATTTCATTGTCCGATGAATGACCATTTGTAAATTTATCCTCGGACAGAGTTGATTTTGTGTTTTTTGAATCAAATTTTGGTATTTCCAAAACTGGTCCAATACTACTAATACTATGTGTGATTTCTAAATGAATATCGACGACATTATTTTCTAGCAGCGAATCATCATCTATAGCATTTTTATTGTTTGTCGTTGTTGTGGTTTCAATTTTATCAATTTTATCAATTGTTGCAATTGTATCGATTGTATCGATTGTTGGCGATGCTGATGTACAAAAGTCTGGCATATCCACATCATTGCCAAGTGTATTATTCGATTCTGAGGTATTTACGGTAAATGTTGATAATGTGGTGCTTTGGGATTTTGGTAATGATTCAGTACTGCTGCTGCTATCAAAACCGTTCACACTATTTTGATGCTGGTTCACTTTGTCTCCATTGCTAGCACCGGCGAACTTTTTCGAATCATCGCAATCATAAAATTCCGAATTAAATGAATTCGAACGCTGATCAGGATCCGAATTTTCTGGATCATAAAATGGTTCATCGGTGGATGAACTATCGCTGTGCTCGACGGCTACCCCCCCAATGAGTGAAATTGGTGATGCGCACACATAACCTGATTCGGGTGCATTTTCATGTGTTGCCAGTGGATGGGAATCATGTGAATCAATTAAACGTGCATATTCGCCATCTTCGATCGGACTATTCGGTATATCGAAATCAAAATACGAATCGGCAACATCTTGAAGACCATTATGAGCCGATAACGGTTGATGATTTGTAACACATGATGGCGCTTGTGTATATGTATTTTGATTTAGCCATGAATTTTCCGCCAATGAATCGGTGTCTGATGTGATCGGTGTAGTTTCGTTTGACTGAAATACAAATATGAATGAGATTTTTTTTTTCATTTTGATGTCAAAACGATCGAAAAATGTGTTCCGCTTTTTCGTTCGTTCATTCAATTGCTTATAATTACATGTGTGCCGAGTGTACGCAGACGTGATTGAAGACTCCTAGCAAATGCTTCGGCACGACCTCTGCAAGACATTCCCAATGGCAATAAAGCCGATAGTCCACAAGGTCGTTCGCTACTATTGCTCCGATTGCTCGAATGATTCATGTAGTTTCAATTTTATCTCTGTTCGCTCAAATTGAAACTAAAACATCAATAAGAAAAAAATAAAAGCAATGAAATAGAAAATCCATACACAATACATAAAAAAATATTCCGACCAACCAACAAACCAAATAACAAAAAAAAAAAAATAATAATAATGTTTTTGAATGGTCAATATCGTTTTATTGGAGTCGAGAAAATTTTCCATTGATTTGAAAATGACTAGAAGTAAAACTCGGATGATGTGAAAGCGACAAGCTTTTCCAAAAACCAAACTGAAATTGATTTTCAACGTGAAACGCATCCAAGATTAGTTTGCGTCAATCGCTATTATTAAAATTTATTATTTCATATTTACATATCATTCGAAAGATTTTGTCTCGTAACAACGCGAATGATGAAAAAAATAGACGCAATGACAAGAAATACGACGGCTTCAAAGGAAACAGGAGAGCAAGAAACAAATAGAAAAATAAACAAATAAAATAGCGATCGCATAATCATTCATGCGGTGATCACGTTTTACGGGTATCGTTTAACGCTTAATATTTGACAATTCAAATAGAAAATCCGACACCGATGCCGTAGCATCAACATTTGTTTTAGTGTTTGGGAAAAGAGGAGTCACAGTCTCTTTGTTTTCGTTTTTCATATTTATTTTGACTTCATTTCGCGTACAGCACAAACAAAATCAGCTCAATGCGATATTTGTTGAGAGAGAATGAAATGCGCTACTTTTGCATACAGACGTCACATGAGAGAATTTATTGATTGTTATATACAGCATATCCATATTATATAGGAATATATTTGAGAAAGACTAGAATGCATCACATATAGTGTTGGCTATAGCTATATAGCTAAATGAATCGTAGCCAATGTGGAAAGCCCATATGTATGTGTGTGTGTGTGTTTGTGCTTTTCGATTTGACTTGCAGAAAATAGAACAATTTCACTTTCATTTCACTTTTGATTGTGAATATGTGGATGTAAAATGCGATAATCGTCGCAATCAATATAAAATGAGGAAGAAAAATCAACAAAGAAAGAGATAGAATATTGCATTGATTGCATGGTTGAGGTGATGCACGAGTTCTCTCAAAGCTCAACAGCATCGCATCGAAAATTTATTTCAACATTTCTTTAAAAATTACATAGCGATGAAATGAAACCAAAGAAAAAAATGTCGTATATATATAATCAAATATATGTATAATAATCGCATGTATAGAATAGTATACAGACGATTGAATGTTGTCGTCTTTCTATTGCTCTGTTGCGCAAATGATACAAAATAAAAAAAAAGAAGAATATTCAGACATTAAATGCTTTTTCACAATACAATGAATCGGAGAAGATCAAAAGGGAAGAGGCTACGAGTCACAAAAAACGGTACAAATCAAAAAAATACGACGCAGATACCGAGAGTGAATGAATAGATAACAAATTTGTTTTACATTATTTTTCTTTTGTTTTTCACTCGATGCACATCAAATCGATGAGCATATGATCGAAACAGAAATAGCACTTACCGTCTCTAAAATTATCAAACGAATAAAGAAACAGACGCACAAAATGCGAACAAAACCAACAAATTCTCTTCCTTTTCTGTTTTTTTTTTTAATTCAATATTCAATTGTAAAATGTAATTTGCCAATCTCTGGGCCAATTTCAATTGATTTTGAATGATTCACAAGTCACAAGACAACTGATCTATGATTTTCTAGTCGTCAAAGATTCGAAACAATTCAAATATTTTCGTTTTTGTGTTTTATCAATTTTGTCTTTGGTTCGATTATAATCGCATTTATTTTGAACAGAATGATTTATCAGCTGCAATATCAATTGCACAAAACGGTTAATTATGAATTATTACGAAAAATTATTATTGACATCGAATGAATGTCATAGAATACATTTTTTTTATATAGGTTCTTCTTGTTTTGCTTGTATTCTGTCTGTTTTGTTTCTCTCTTTTCCTTTTTCTTTTGCATGAATTAATTGCCGTAATTCCGTTTATATTTGAAAAAAAAAAAAAAAAAAAAATTAAATATTACTCGTGATTTTGTATTCACACTTTGAATGAAATTTTATAAGATTTGTTTGAATTGCTTTTAAATGTCGTTGATCGATGAATTAAATTTCATTAAATTATTTTTATTCATTCCACAATTGATTCTGCCGCTCGGTTATTTGAATACGAGCTCACGGCTCTTTTGGGTTTGTCGTTTTGTTCACTTTAAAGCGCAACAAATTCATTTGGAATTTGAAATTATATGTGAAACAAAATCAAATCAAATAAAAACAAAATTATCAACTAAACAATTCAGATAGATATGCAGCAAAAAAAAAGACAATTTGCCGAAATAATGTGATGAACTTTTCTTTGTTTTGCTTCTTCTCTTTCGTCGATCTTTTTATAATATGTATAAATATATATATAAATATATTTTTATTTTATTTTTATTTGTTTCAATTTCTTTGCGCTGATAAAAACAAAAATATCGAAAATGATATTACAGTTAAAAACCAATCACATTCGTATCGAATGTTGAATGAACGTATACAGTATGAAAGCTAAAGACATCTGAAATGCACAGACAAATTCTCTTGTTCGAAACCAATACAGATACGCACCAACCAACCAACAGGAAAGAAGAAATGAAGAATTATCTGGTGACTGATGTTATTCTACTATGGGTCGTTTCTTCCCTTCTTCAGCTTTCCGCAAATTATCTTATACCGAAAAAGCTTTCCTAATTTTCCGTTCGGCTTTGAATTTGCCTTTAGTTTTTTTTGTTTTTGTTTTTTTGGCTTTGCGCCTTCTCATATACATACATTCATATGATGTATACAATTTTGGTTCGAAAACATAAAAATCACTTGACGCCCAAAATTATCAAACGGTAAGACAATGTGATGCGATTACATTCATCTGAAACATTTAACAAACAAAAACAAACGAACAAACAATCAACCGAAATCCCAATGCATAGGCAATGGTCAATGGGCACACTGAAACTAAAGCCAAAGCCAATATGCATTTATCAGTGAATATTGTGTAAGATGAAAGATTGTTTCAGGTATTTGTTAGCAATCGCATCATCAACGCAATACACAATAAGAAAAATATTTAAATGTTTTTCGAATCTAATAACGACTCAATTCAAAATAAATGAATGAATGAATGAGAAAAAGAAAGGAAGAAAATATACTGATAATAATAACATGTTGTGTATATTAGTTTGATTGTACTTGTACTCGAATCGATTACTGTTATTGTAATATTTAATATGCATTCAATAATTTGAAAATTGTGTCTTCCAAACTGACCAAATTATCTCTCGATTGAAGACCAAAAAGAATTGTTTGTAAGCAAATGCCGGAGCCGATTAGTTTTGTTTATATATTTGCGAACGCTTTTCTCGGTAAAAATAGAATTCAAACTGAAAATGGCATTCTTCAAAAAAAAAACAAAATAAAAAGGGAAACAAATGTAATAAAAACAAAATGCGAATCCGTGAATTTCGATTCTCTTTTTACTATCAATATTACTTGTTTTCGTTGGCGTTCGGAATCTTGTGATTATAATTACTCTTTGCTCTTTTCCCCTATTTTGCGAGTTATTAATATTAATATATTTGTTATTGGCCAACACATATGAAATCATTAACGGGTTTAATCTATTTATTTTTGCACACTTTTCAAACGATGTTAATTTTGTCATATATCAATCAATATTTCAAATCCTTATTAGTGTAATTAGCTCAAAAATTACCATTTCATTCACATTTCCCACCACCAAAAATCGGAAGACCGAATTAAAATGGAAGAGACCAATAATACTTTGTATACCGATTCCGCAGAACAGCCACTGTAAATCAATTGCAAATCATTTCATTTTTCATTTGTTTGCATTTGTACATCTCACAATATATTTTTTTTCTTTTTGTCTTCGTTCTCTATCTTTGTACATATATTTTTTTTTTCTTTCTGTGCTGTATTCTTTGCAGCTTGCCCAAAACAAAATAATAAGATATTCGAATATGCACAAACACTCACAAAATATATAGCATATTACACTGATTTATAAAAATAAATTACGCAAATAAATAAAAGCAAAATATAACAAAAAGCGAACGACATCACATCGAATATTCACTCGTTCAATGTATAAAATGTCATTTTAAGGACGAAGTAAGGTCAAAATAATTTTGGACGCCGGATCGTTTTAATTTTTTCGCCTTCTTATAGCAGTGATAAAATGCCGTTCGTTTTGACTAGCTGCAGTTGAATGTATGTACAATGTATGCATTTGAATACGCAAAGCAACTGAGAGAGAGAGAAAATCAACGACAAATAAGAGCTGGTTAGAGAAAAAGAGAGAGAGAAAGAGAGAGCAGGCATCAGCATCGGTATCAATCGGTATCAATGTATGTGCGTGTATGCGATAATGCACGTAATCCACGTTTGATAAAAACAGTTCAATATCTAGACATTCGCTATGTTCATAAACACACACAATAAATGTACAATATCGTTTGACGTTTCGCTAAATTTCTCATAAATTTCAAAAAGCACATCAACAACGAAAAAAAGACATTCCGAATTCCGACATTACACAACCACATGGCCGTTTCGTATGACATTTGTCTCTCATCAGTTCACTGACTCTCTTTATTTTTGTTCTCTTTTATCAATCGTCAATTCATTGATTGATTAAAGCGCCTGCGCTTCATGTTGAACACTCAAGAGTTACATTGATATAGTTCAGTATATAAATGAACGCTGATCGTAATTGAAAATCACGTACGATAAAACCGTTATTTCTTCTTCTACTTCTTCATGTCGTCTACTTTGGTATTTAACAAAAGCTGACTTCGTAATAAATAGATGTACCGATAGAAAATAGGAAACATCAACTTGTATATAAAAATTTGCAAATTATTTTCATTCAAGAGCCTATTCATAGTCCAAAGTGCTATAAACAGCACTTATGGTTTACAGCATTCATGAAATATTCGAAATTCTTTCGTAAATATTTCAAAGCTATCAATATCCGTCTATGTATTTGACCATAGTTGAACATTATACATATTATTCGTTATTTTAGAACAGCTGTTTTGAGCCTTTATTATGTGCAACAACAAAAAAAAAACATGCACATAAACGCATTCATTAATATTATTATGTTCTATTATTCAACCTCCGAATGAAATTCGGAACAATATCCAATTTCAATTCTGCGTATCGAAATAGCTGAGCAAATTATTGTTTATCATTTTCAGAAACTACTCATCGTTTTCAAACAGCCCGTCCCGAAATTCAATCACTTTTGTTACAATGTCTATTACCATGGCTCGAAAATATGGAGTTGGTTGCGGCGAACGTAACACCGGCAACTCCATTGTCATATATTATGGTAAAATCAATATAACTTTCAAACTCATCCATTAAATGATGTGATCAATTTTTGTTTTGTTTTGTTTTTGTATCAGTTTTATCCGGACTCAAGTGCACGATCAAAAAAAGACGGTTCGGGATCAACAGAAGCAACTGAAATGATATTGAATAATTTATTTTACATAACAACAAAATATCCAGATTCGCCTACGCGTGAAATTGAAGAAATTTGGGGTACATTATGCCAATTTTGGCCAAATAATTTAAAAGTCATTTTACGGTACTTGGTTATAGTCTCTGGAATGGCACCAAATGAACTTTTAACATTTGTAAGCTGAATAATTTCCTTTACAGTGTCAATTAAGACGCTTGAAGTCCTTTAATGTTTCAACTAAATTTTTTTTTTTTTTCATGTGTGTTTGATATTCAGGCCAAACGTGTTGCCTTATATATGGCGAGAACATGCCCTAATCGTTTGTTAGATGAATTAATGACTGAATTACAAACGGTTGAAACATTAAATTGTTTAATTGAGCGCACTGAAACACCACCATTTTATCGCTTAACAAGCATGCGAAAAGCGTCGAGCCATTCAGATGGTATGCAATGATTTCGGATTTTTTATTTTTAAGTAAACTGAAAATTGTGGATTAATTGAATTACAATTTGATAAATAGGACCAGCAACCGGAGCCAATGATTCTCGTTTACAAGATTTAACCGTTGAAAAGGGTACAATTCACACAAAACGACACAGTGGCGAAGATCCAATTAAAACTGGGTACGTTTTATGCACAACATGTTTAGGTATCTTGTGATAATGTTTTATTTGAATTTTTTTTTCAATAGAACATGTAAATCGGACAGTGGATTGCGGGCTTTTTCCACCAATTACCGGCCTCCACGCGGGAGTGATAAAATAAGAGCACTGTCCGGACCATCGATTTTACCAAGGCAAGAAGACATGCTGAACAACGAAACGGAGGTAATTTCCTACAAAACCGATGGATCATCATTATAATTTATTATATGCATATGAAATTCATTTTCATGAATGATTTGGTTTTTTTCTTTCAGCTTCGGCCGGAAGAGACATTTGAATTACGCAATCCAGATCCACCAGTGGTTCCACATCCATTGCCAATGCCCGAATACGGTGGCTATTTTGCACAATTAACTGAATTTTTACCTGACATTAGTTTACCAATCAGCGGTTTTCATAGATGCAATGTTGCCGTTATGCTGCTCATCGATATCGTAATCGATGGCATACCAGAAATCGATTGGACATTACATATTCCAACAATGTTGCATATTCTGTTCTTAGGTTTGGATCATACGCGGCCAATTGTCCGTGATCATTGTAAACAATTGTTGCTCAACATGCTAATGGTTTTAGCTGAACATATGGATCATTTGACCATTGCTAAAATAGTGCTGAATTCTCAAACAATGAAAATGGGATTAGGCTTACCGATTCCAACACTTCCAATTGCAATACACAATTTCATGGGTAATTTTGCATTTTGAATTTGATGCTGTTATAATTTATAGCTATTATTTTTTATTTTATTTTTTCTTCTTTCATTTCGTCTGTAGAACCGGATTCGGATTATGATAGCTATTTGTATAATCCGAGCTCAAATGTGGCCATTTTATCAACATCAAATTCAGGGACTCCAACGTCCGCTGTAACAACAATTTTACAAACAAATTCGAATTCGAGCTTAAATCAAAATCCATCTCCAAATAATAGTACCGTTGGGCCAACGGCAAACTTAACCGAAACAAATTCAGAATCTCAAACAAATATCGCGATTCCTACAATTACCAATGTTAATGTTAATTTAAATGATGAAGCAAGCACCACAACTACAATGCAAACATGTAAAGTTATAAAAGATCTCATTCATTTTTTGTCACAAGAAAGTGCCCAACCATTATGGAATTATGAAGATATTACAGCAAAAGTGTGGTCTATCAAATCGGCCGAACAATTGACTTGCTTTTTGCAACATATTGCCAAAGTTTATACAGAAAGCTATTTACATGCTCGTATTGTTGAACGGTGGGCTCAAACTGCTCTACAGCTAGGCTTAAGCTGTTCATCGCGCCATTATGCTGGCCGAAGTCTTCAAGTGTTCCGTGCATTGAACGTTCCAATAAATTCCCGAATGCTGTCGGATATTTTATCACGATTAGTTGAAACGGTAGCTGAACAAGGTGAAGATATGCAAGGATATGTAACCGAATTATTGTTAACATTGGAAGCAGCTGTGGATAGCTTAGATTCAGATTTTCGACCATTAGATGTGATGAAAGATATATTCAAAAGTACACCAAATTTGAATAATAAGGACGGTGCGAATGCATCATCTGGCAAAAAATCACCATCGGGTCTTGTACAGCAAACACAAAATCATATGATGCCAAGTGGACATACAAGAAGTACCAGCTATTCAGTTTCATATTGTACACGTAAAATATCAAATTCACCATGTGATAAACAAGGTAAGCAAACGATAATAGTTGAAAAGTTGAGAGGTCGGCCATATCAAGGCGAGTTTGCCGGCAATGGCCGACCGTTTTTTCAAGTGTTACACAAAAAAAGCAATTGATATTTGGTCGAACCAGCTCTCCAGATCCAGATGCGGACCAGGCCAGATGCAGACCACTACTCTCAACCCATCAATTATTATTTTAATTAGTCAAATTGTTTCGATTGATGTTTGATATATTTTTTTAGTTGAGTTGAGGAATCGTGCAGCCGCACTTGAACTTGAACGAAGCTCAGCATCAAAATTATCTCGATCACGTAGTGCACAGAGCTTAAAATTACTCGGCGATACAGCAACACAAGTAATTAAAAAATAGTTTTGTTCAGCATTTTGTGAGCATTGAGCATGCAAATTAACTATTGTTTTCATTTGTGAAATCACAGGATGATAAGATGACGATTTTGGCACAGTTATTCTGGTTGGCTGTATCACTGCTAGAAAGTGACTATGAACATGAATTTTTATTAGCATTACGATTGTTGGCAAGAGTTTTACATCGTTTGCCATTAGATCGACCTGATGCTCGTGACAAAGTTGAAAAGCTACAGCAACAATTAAAATGGACTGGATATCCGGGCGTACATTCACTTTTATTGAAGGTACCAAATTAATGTTAATTCGCTGAAATATTCCACACCATAAATCTCTAATTTTTTTTTTCATTTAATTATTTATTATGCATTCAGGGTTGTACGCACTCTACAACATATGAACAAACGATATCGTTGCTATCACAAATGGCACCGTTATTATGTTTACCAGTCTGTGATCCAACACAGAGCTGTGCCTTTCCAATGAATGTGATTGCATTGTTACCGTATATGCTTTTGCATTTTGAAGATGCAAATGAAATATGTGTACGAAGTGCTGAAAATATTGCTCAGGTATCGTCTGAGCTTGGAGCTAAATTGGAAAATCTTGGTACAGTGATGACATTGTACAGCCGTAAAACATTCAGCAAAGAATCATTTCAATGGACTAAGTGTGTCGTTAAATATTTATACGACACCTATGCTCATATGGGTAAGATGACACCATATTTATATTTTTCCTTTTGCACAGGAATGATGCGTGTATGTATGACAGTTTCTCATGTCACATCAATCATCGTCACAATGTTTTGCACATGTTTTTGTTCCAATTTGATTCTATATATATATATATATATATTAATTTTAAATATTCACATTAAAAAGGTCTTCATATGTTGGCGTTCTTGGTAGAAGTATTGGAAAAGGGAATGCAACAAGTTCAAGTGCCAATTTTAAATGTCATCCATTGTATGCTACATCATATTGATTTATCATCACCGCATTCACAACCGATAAGTGGAGATCTGATAAGAGTTATTGCCAAATATTTAGATGTAAGCTCAGAATCTAACCTTTTTCAAAATGTTTGATTTCGTTTGACGTTTAAATTGGATCATTAATCGATCAAATATTGTTTGCATTTACAGAATTCATACTGGAAAGAAGCATTGAAAATATTGAAATTGGTTGTGACTAGAAGTTCAACGTTGCAAGTTGTTCCACAGGGATCACCCGGTAGCGCGTCTCATCATTATTATGGAAGTTTCAGCGATTCGGAAGTATTTTGCAAAAAGGTTTGTTGTCAATCGATGAAAAATTATTATTATGAAAAATAAGAAGGAGAGACAAAAGAAAAAATAATAATCATAATTTGAACATTGCAGGAATTGGCTGGTCGTACTATGGATTTCACATTTGATGTGGCCCAAACACCGTTAATTGGACGAAGAATTCTTTTGAATTCCGAAACTGGATCGACACAAAATACTAATAGAAATAACAGTCAAGCCGTTCACTTGAATCATAATATAACCGGAACACCCAATTCACCACGACGAAGTGCAAGCCTGTCGCCAGCTGATACAGCACCATTAACGGGATGGAAACGCCCTTGGTTATCCCAATCTCGAGTCCGTGAATGTTTGGTGAATCTGTTGACAACATGTGGACAACGTGTTGGCTTACCAAAGAGCCCATCGGTATGTTTCATTTGTTTGCTTATCAAATTGATTGAATAGTTTATTTTTGCCTTCTTTTTAATCCGACAAAAATTTCGTCGTCACTTTGTTCAATATGAATTATTTATTAATTTATTTTAATTATTATATACGGAAATAAGAAGAGAAAATGAATGTACACTGTACACCGTACACACAACACGAACAGCGCAAAATGTGTTTCATTTTCGATTAGGTTGAAAAACTTTATTAACACCAATCAATCCAATTTCAATTGAAATTTATCGAATTAATTTATTCATTTATAAATAATTGCAATATAATATAATGACAGAATGTATTCACGTAAAATCATAGTTCCATTTAAAAATGTTTCGTTCGTTTGCAATGCAACAAATTAATTTAAATTTATTTCTTTTCGAATGTTTGTTTTTGATTGAAAATTATGTTCATTTGAAAATAGGATGATTTCATTAGCTCGGTTTGTTCCAATTCCAAGGTAAACAGAAATTATGAACTGTCTGTTCTTTTAACCTCTCTGTTTCTTTCTCTTTCCCTTTTTCTCTCTCTCTCTTTGTTTTTCATTTCCTTTTTATTTTTTTCAAATCTTTTATTTTCATGAGTCACAATTGCACACAGCACATATTATGACACCTAAACACCGAATTTCTTCAATTTGATTAAATTTCATCGCTCTTGTGTTGAACAGTTTGCTTTTCATTTTTGAATGCATTCGTATTTCCAACCAAAACGACAAGAAGAATTTGAGAGATTATGGTTCATTTCCTTGTTTTTTTTGTTTTTATTTGTACCTTTGTAGCTGTTGTTTCGGTCCTCCTACTCAATCACTGCGTTCGGTCCTGGACCATAACACTCTTTGTTCGAGTTTTCTCTTCGTTTCAATTTTTTTTTTCATTTTATTTCTTGCTCCACATTATTTCGACACGTTGTTATTTTAGTTCACTTATAAATTAAAGGTGACGGCTATTCGCAGGCAGAAAAACTGCAAATGGTAAATTTCCACAATTCGCACGCACTCACAAATGTGGGAATAGTAAAATTTTCCTAAATGCAGATTGCGCGCTTGCGAATAGCTCACGCCCTTATTATATTTATTATCAATCGTTTCATTCGCGACAAATTTGGTTTTTATAGTTGTTTTTTATGTTTTTTTTTTGTTTTTATATTATTTGCATATCTATTTTATAATTTCGACACAATATTATTGGTTCACTAACGTTCAAGTTTGATCATCCAAAAAGAAAAAGAAAAATGTCGTTGTAAATGATATTTGAAAAATGTTTCTTGAATGAAATCCACAGGTTATATTCAGTCAATCGTCCGATTTGATGGAACGTCAATCATCAGCTGCATCAAGTACAGAGGAAACAAGTGGAGCTCAACAAGAATTAAGCGGTGGCTCTGGTTGCGATGATGGCCAACCAGATTTCGGTGTATTCAAAGATTTTGATTTCTTGGAATATGAAAGCGAAAGCATCGAAGGTGAATCGACCGATAATTTCAATTGGGGTGTACGACGACGTCCATTATCTGAGGGTGATAGTGAACCGATAACTGGCTCCAAGGGGCATTCGGTAATGGAAGAAAGTTTAAGCGAAAAGACACCCATTTTGAATAAAAGACGAGTAAGTTAATTTTCAATTGACAATATTATCGGCCGATGTGTTTATTCAATCGATTTTGTGAATTGTTATTTCAGACTCGACACAATCCAGAAGATTCATCTGACGATGATGTTGAATCTGAATCACCATTAGACGAATATCATAAACCGATATATTTCAAGCAACAATATCATAGTGGACCGCCAACATTACTTTGTATACGAGAACGTCGCCAAAGACGAGATTCTGTATCGCGTAGTGATACATCGGGCTCAAGTGCCGGTGATCTAGGTGAAATAACACCATGTAATGCATCACCACAACTAACTGGCATGACTTCATATCGTGCACCAATACGTGATGAGGTTGAAGAGCAATGGCGACGCAATATCGAAAGTATGCTATTCAATTCGGCAACCAATTATGCACCAGATTTGCTCATGCAATTGTATAGGGTCGTTAGGGTATGAACTTGAAATAATGAATAAATCACAAATAACAACAACAACAATTATTATTATTATTGAACAGAACTAAATATTATAAATATAATTTTATCAATTCGATAGGAACTAACGATAAAATCAATAGCTTTATCAAAAAATGCTATGAAATATTTCACTGGAGTTGGAAATCAGCTTGGACAAAGCATATCAATTCTTGCCGATCTATTATCAACAAAAGAGGAACCGCCACGTGTTTGGTACAATCAAAGTTTTGTAACAACTCCAAGATTACTTGAATCATTGCGTGTTGGTGTACTTGAAATTCAAGGGCATTTAGAAACATTTTTTGATCGAAAAGATCACCTAATGGAGGTAATACATATAAACATGGCTTATTCATAATACATAATAATGTAATTTTGTATATCTTTTTTGCACTTCATTTCAGTCATTGGAAGCCATAAAAAATTCTTTCAAATTAACAATGTACAGTGACACAGAATCGGCTACTGAATGTTTATCAAATGCGGCACTCGGATCACCTGATCCGGCCACTTCTGAAATTCTAATTGATTTGGGGCGTGGATTGTACAAATTATTTTTTCAATTGTTGCTATTAATTGGATCTAATCACAAAATTGCGATCAGCGTATTGTCAAGTCTACGACAAAATGATGAAATGGAAGATTTATCAAGTGCATATATGAATGTACAGCTTGCGATATCACGTTATATTGACGATGCTGATATGGATTCATTGGATACATCGATATCAACTGAAGGTGAACATACACCAACCCAATCACCGGGTCCAATGCCATCGATTCAAGAATTCGAAAGCTATTTAAATGAAATGATTGACAAACACGAATGGGACTCAGCCGTTGCATTAACCCGACAATTTCGAAAATATTCGCCAATTGTGTCCTCGTCTCCAACATTAAATTTTGGTTTACAATCAACGTCAGCTTCATGTTCAACGTCATCAGCTTTAAAATTTGGTTTGGCCTCAAATTCACCGGAAAATAATCTCATGATGGATGACACTTCGATTATAATGATGGTTTATGCTCAGCGATCGGTCAAAGAGCGAAGCGGTGAGTTGGTTTCTGTTTTCTTCTTTTAGCTCTTCCTAAATTTATTCATTTTTTTTTTCGTTTTTCTGGTCTAGATGCATTCATTTCATCAGCATCTGAAAAAGAGCTTACTGATGTTTATAATATTTTGATGGAGAACTTATATAATGTATCATCAGCTCTAACAAATATGGAAATCGTTTTGAAAAATACCGTTGGCAATCCGGGCATATTAAAACAGCCACCATCATCACCGGCTATAACACCATCCTCGTCAAAAGATCCATCGGTTGACATCATAACCACATTGTAAATGTTGAACATTGCCAACGATGAAACATTAATGTGCAATCGATATATTTTAGAAGATTTGCAATTAACAATATATAAACATTAAACATATATATTTATTCTATTGATGTCCAAATTCAATTGAATGGAACATGAAAATTTCTAGATTTTCGGGTTATTTTTTGATTTTATTTTCTTCAATCTGAAGTTTAGAATTTAAATTACAGAATCTGGCGAATGAATGCCATTTTATTTTTATTAAGTGAATATTGAAAAAAAAAATCAAAATTAAATTATCAAATAAATAAAGATGTGAAAAATTAAAAAGAACAATGAAAAACAATTTCTCATTTTTTCCCCGTTTATGTTACCATTCGCTTTCTTTCGTTCGATCAAAACCGATCTCATGATAAAAAAATCTGCCTGAGACCACTTTGGTCGTCGGCTAATTGGTCCACAAATGAAAAATGGTCCATTCAGAGAGTGGTCCTCTTATAGAGATTTTTCTGTGTCCAAACTTTTATTCGTGTTATTTTCTTATTAGCTTGAAAAATTGGCGGAAATCATTATTTTCCCTTTTTATCACAGACTTATGTCTCTATTTCACCGGAAATACAACACGTTTGTTTGTTTGTTTTTCATTCTCTTTTCTGTACGTTCTTCAAATGATGGGTGAAAATGTTCAACAAACCTGACAATAAATAATAATAAGCTGAAAGCCAATTTAATGATTTTTTTTCTTATTGAATCCAATAAGTGAAGCAGGAGCGTTCTGGAAAATATATATTTCCTATATAAATAATGTTTAAAAGACGCTATGCAATCATTATTTATTATGATTCAAAATCATTTTCGAATTGAGTAAAAAAGGCATCGGCTCATTGATGTGAAATAATCGACAATGTTCTCAATTAAAATCGTGAAGACTTTAAAATTTCAAAAGATATTGACAAATTACACTAACCATAGATGCTCAAGTAGGGGTCTCAGGGGCCATAGTGCCCACTAGGATGTTTTCTGGTAGCGGAAAAGTGCCTGGCCTCAATCGATAAAGAATCTTTCGAAATATCGCTGGTGAAAATTTCAACTTATTCGGTGTAGTTCTCACGTCTCCCGATAACTTTAAAGCTTCCGGAATATATCTGTGTGCCCGCCGAAATGTTAGCTGTCAATGCGGTAAACGATTGGTGTACACCAGTGTACACTTTGCGGCTAAATTTACATGTAAACCTGGCAAATCTGCTAGATATAATTGGCTTTTTAAAAATATCCTCCAAACGTTTTTAAAATTTTACCCCCTCCTTAATTCCGATCTTTGATCTATACTTTGCTAACCAAATATTTTCCAATTCCGTTCAATTCAACCGTTCCAAATGTAAGGACTTAGTTTCATTTGAAGTTAAACAAATGTTCCAATGAAATGTTGGTTACGACTGTTTGCTATTGACAGAGCCAATAAAATGTTTCGGTGTCATGTCCAATTTCTGTGGACGAATAGGAAAATATTGTAGTTTGGGTGAGAGGACATATTCAACCAACAGAGAAAGATTCAATACGTATAGCGTCTGACTGATATTTTTCGCTTATTGGGATAAAAAATTAATTGAAACTTAATGATACCAGTATTCGAATCATTCAAACCATTTTCAAATTGGAGCATAATGTGTTGACAAGGTTCTTTGCAATTTTTGAACATTATTTGGCAAAGGTAGGTGAATTTATTTTATCTCATTTACTTTTTGAGTTCATTCTCGGTTGAAATGAATGCATACCCTTGATTGGACAGATGGTATTTTTTACAATTTTTCCAATAAACATTTGTTCATTTGTTTCGATTTTTAAAGTGTTTTCATATTTAATATAAATATGGAGATTGATCAAAGTGAAGAGTATCTAGCACGGAAATGATAGAATTTCTTCAACAAATCTATTTTAAAAAGGAACCGAAAAATCAAATTCACATCATAAATCATATTTCAGTTCAAAAGGTTTGTTTGGAATCGAGCCGACATAATTGAATCTGGTGGTTTTCCTTCTGCAAATCGTGTATATATTATTTTTCAATTAATTATACATAAGCATCATGAATTGGCTTGGGTGACTGAAATTTTCTCATTACACCAGACAACCAGAAGTCAGAAGTCACGAAATTTCCATTTCGCATCCATGTCACGAAAGTAATAGTACATGAAATCATTCAAACCTAAATCAAAAAATTGCATTGGTATACCAATATATTTGTTTCGGAAAAGTATGTTCCACCTTCAATGGAAAATAAAAAAAAATTAAATAGAATAGAAACTGCTCAACGTCTCGCTATATTCATTCGGAAATAACAAATGAAGAGCCATAGTTCCTTGTAATTTTACTAATCTATATGAATTAAATCTCATTGAGCTGCCAGAACTAACCGCTGCTTGCGATTAAAGTAGTATTTAATCCTCTTCTTCTTTTCCGTTTCATTTTAAGTGTATTTATACATCACATTCATCCAAGTGGTTGCGGTCATTTTAGTCTTTGCGTAGCGAGTCAAAATCGATTCTCATTTCAGCACACTTTGTTTGCTAAGTCTAAAAAAGAAAATCATATGGACATCGAAAAAATGATAAGATGAATAGATTGAGTGTATTTGCCTCATGAAGATTTACTAAAACCGTTAATGAATTGAATGAATGCTAACCTTTAACATCAGGAGGTTCATTTATAATGAAACCGAAACGAATATTGTCATCTTCTAAATGTTTGCTACTAAACAACTTTGGATTTACCACTGCGATGAGACGTTGAGCTTTTACGAGAATATGTTACAGTGGTTTTTGTGTTCTTTTTTGCATCAGTAAAATCACCCAAAGATTGATCATTAAATACTCAAAAAGAATTGTCAACGTTTGAAATGCCTGGATCCTACTCTAGATACACCAAAATCGAGTTTGATCGTGACTGTGCGTAAAACTTCATAGAAAACGCTTCTCTTTCTATTTTAACTTTCATAGTTGGGTAGTCTAAAATGCTCTGCAAAAATGCAATTTAAATTTTATAAAACAAGTATATACTGGTGTTAAATACCACGGGATTTTTTCGAATCGTGATTGTCTGATTTAAATTTATTTCGCAAATAAAAGGAACATCAACAACAACACAAATGCGCCATGAAATCGGCAATCGGCAATCGAGAAGAATAGTAAGGCTGCGGCGAAAAATCATCGAGAACGGTAAAAACCCGAAACAAAAAAATGTTGAGCATAAAACTCATTTAATTTATTCCAATGCAGAGTCAAGCTCTTAGATCAAACGTTTTGGTTTTTCCTCCTTCAACTTCAAAGACAAAAATTGTTTAATGCTTTTTCGTTTCGACAGTCAATTTGAGAAGCTTATAAAAATTATTGCAAATGTCGAAAGTCACAGAATTTGTTTGCTGATTCATTTTTAATTTTCGTTTTTGTCGTCATCAAAAAAAGAGAAAGTTGTAGAACATTTTCTCTTTGTTATTATTTTATATCGTTGCTATGGGGAAGATATATCAGATACACAAAAGTTTTAATAACATCAGATTGGCCACATGTATTACATATTGATGCTAAACAGGCTATTGCAAAAAAAAAAATAAAAAATAAGCTACTTCAAATTTAATTCTACTGTCATTGTTTACATTCGGAATGTTCCACTTTTTTCAAATCCAAGCATATCGGTTCTCTAGCCCTAATCAACGTAAGTCACATAATACTTCCGATCTTTGATGATGAATCAGTTTCTCTGTCCATTCGACTTTTATTTAACATACATGCATACACATTTTCATTCGTTGAGATACGAATTTTCGTTATTGTGACGATATTCCTTTCAGTCTTCTTTTGCAGGGCTGAAAAAAAAATCTCTTTCTAAACTTGACACTTAGTTACCATTAACATTTCAAAGTTACGACGATATTTTAGGCGATACTTTCAAAAAATATGAGGCGAAAAAAATCATGTTTTGGTCAAATAAAAGGCTCAGAGCCGTTGGAAATGTCTTTTGATAAAATACGAGGGAAGACAATCACATAGCGAAGTCATACTCTGTGACGAATATTTTACGCTCAATCCATTATGGAAAATTAATGCTAACGCAGATTAAAATAATTCTAGACTTCTGAATAGCCTTGCATTATTTCTCTCAAAGAAATAAAATACCGATTCCTGGACCATGCATGACGAAAAGTTTTTTTTTGTGTTTCTCAAATTTCATTCTTTGTCATACAAATATGGGGCTTGAAACTGGATGGCTGTGTTTTGTGCCAGAAGAAACAGGAAACACTAAAATGAGTTGCCTATTTCATAGACGTTTATTCTATTCATTGTTGACAGACTCGAAATCTCAAATGTTGATACCTAATTCCTGGTGAATTAAACGTAACGCACTAACTCGAATCCACTTTTCAACAGCGTATTTTTTCTACATAAAACAAGTACCTCATACTGTCATTCATTCTTCTTTTTTTTTTGGTCATAATGTTTTCTTACTATTCAAGACCGACAACTAACGAATGAAAATCTGGTGATCAGAGATTGGAATTATTCTTAATAAAATATAATCTATTGTACAAACAAACTGATTATGAGTAAAAACAGGTTTGAAATAATAAAAAAAAATTATCTGAAACTTATTCAGCAGTGTGAGCAAGTGTCATTCGCCATTTCATACTATAAATCCCATAGCTATGTCAAGTTAAATATTCCATTTCTAGCTGTTAGCTGATATTTTGTTTTTCAGAATTATAATCTCAGTTTTCTGAAAAGTGATTATTCATTTATGAATTTTTTGCAATCACACCGCAAAATCCGATTCATTGCAATACATTTGAGAGTGCAGCTATTTAAATTCAAAGGATTTTGACAGAGTCCGACTGTTTCATATTTTTTTTTGTTTCTTTTTGCGTTAATTTCTTCGAGTTTATTGATGGTTCACAGAGTGTGTGGTAACACAATCCAGTTCATCATAATAAATTTTCCGCTTGAATGGTGTTTGAAACAGTTTCTTGAATACAGTCGATTTGTATTTTACGTATCAATTCAATGGAAAAATTCTTTGAATGGTTGAGTGCTTGTCGTGCCACTTCATTAATCGAAACGAAGAAAATCATAATCTGTAAACATTCAGAAATATTGTGTGAATTTGTTGCAAATATAATAAATCGAAGATTAAATTGTGGCCGATTGTTCATTTACCAACGCATTAGTGGCCAAATCAACATACATAATATCTTGACCAAGATGTTTCATATTTTTTTCGTGTTGGATTCTCTTCTTGCAATTTTGGATTGTCATTCGAAGTTGTATGATATTTTCATGAATGAGATGAAGGGTCTTGTATCATTTGTTGTTGTTATTAGTTTGTTGCCAATACATTGAATTATTGCGTAATTTTAGCCTCGACTTTAATGCACATCTGATTATTCCGTAATATATTGTAAACAAATTGAACGCCAAATGCTCTTGAAACAGCAATCCACCAAAATCGATGATGTATTCGTCAACAAAACTTTGCTAATATAGTCATTGCATTAATATAACGGTACCCTACCCCACTTCTCTGTTTCTCAATTTGCCCTGATCAGATTTTTTACTCGTGTCATAGTTTATGTTTCTTATCTATATTCATAGTGAAAGCTATGAAAACGTGCAACTTATGACATTGTATCCGGTAAACTTTAGTGCTTTTCATATGAATATTATTAGGAGTTTTATTTGTTTTTGTATGAGGTATGAGCAGTGCTCACGACCATGAGACACCACATCACAGCAAAGTACACAATTCCAATTAAGGAAAAAGGAAAAGTGATGAGAAAAGAAATTCAAAGTGGCATGTCATGCTAAATGCTAATGAACCCTGTATCGGCAAATGGCAACTGATTGCATGTCATTTTCAATATACGTATTGTTTTTCTAGCCCACAATCTTTTTTTCCAAATAGATATTTTTCGAATGCTCACATTGTCATACAAACATGTATTTGCGGGCGTGAATCAAATTCTTTCAATTCCAAAATCATTCGCCGGAAACATAAACAAACATACAATTTTTGCGCGTTTCAACCTCAAATTGACAACCAAACCGAACTATATGAGAAAGAAATTTTTTTCCTCTTCCGGTTTTGGTTTTGCTTTTGGTTCTCGTTTTCGTTTTGGTGGCTTCTCATGAATTGTGCTTTTTTTTCATATCTCATAAATTCCAACTTATTTCACAGCCAAAAATCGATGAATCGAAATTGATTGCTTTCTCAACATTTTTCCTGGATTCAAAGTTAAACTACGAATAGTCTGATTAAAATCTTCGATTGAATTGAACATTTTTCGGTTCTGAAGGGCATCATTTGGTGAACTCACGTATTGGAACATTTATTGAGAAATTTGAGCCAATGATAGCATAAAATGAATGAGACGATTCGGTTTCAAAAAGAAAAAAAAATCCAACTGGATAGATTCGTATTGACTGGAAAATTGCTGAACATCTCTTAAACAGAAGGAGATGTTCAGAAGGAGAAACAATTTTCACGCAAGTTCCTTCCAATGAATTTCTCCATACTATTGGAATTAAGGAGATTGAAAATGCTGAATTGGAATTTTACCTCACAAATATGTTTAAAAACAGCAGCATGCAGCATTCTTCAAACGAACTCATTATTAAAATAATGAACAATGAACATTAGCGATCAATGGAACAATTCGTAAATTATTTGGCACTTGAATAGGAAATAAGGAAATTTTGTAAAGATCCATCACGAAAATAGTGTTTAATCGATTTTAATAAATAATAAACTGCAGAAGCTAAATAAATCATATTGGAAGTTGCCCATCACTCAACTCAAACATTTTCAACAGTATATAGACTTTCATTGGTCTCATTATTCTGAAAAGTGTTAATTTATTTAAATGTTTAAATTCGAATAAGCTTATCAATGCACCATTGATTTTCAATCCGCTAACATTTTGCATGGTTTCTTGGTATGAGCAACATTTTAATGCTTCTTGCTTATCAAAACATATTTGAAGGAGAAATTGAACGAATCCGTGCTGAACATGATTTTTTGAATGTTGAACAGAAATTGTAAAAACTTTTCATCGTAATAATAATCAGTTCAGAAAAAGTTCATATTCAAATGAAATTTTTTGCTGAAACGATTCTCTTGCGTGTTCATGTTCATGTTGGCTTATTTTTGCGCTCAGAGAATATTTTAAAAATAACAATTTTGTCTTTCGCTGCAAACGGTTGAAACGACGAATAAATTCAACAGTTTGACATATTTAGTGGCTAATTTTTCAAGTTAGAATTTATTAACATGCCTTGTTCAAAACAAATCGAATTCTTGAATTATTTCTCCATTCAAACAGAATTCGAAATGAAATAGTCGTTAAACCAGTAAAATTAATTGGTCATGAACACGGTTCTCGGCTATTATAACCAACTTCTATTTCATTTACAAAAATCATAATCCAAAACGGTACCGCATCATCAGTGCGAATTGGCAAATCCATACGAATTTAATTGGGAATAAAAACGAAATTCGAACTTTTAAAAAAATAGATTTTTATTTTTCCGTGAACTGTAAATACAGTAAAGTCTCTATAAAAGGACCACTTCGGTTGTTGGCTAATTGATTCAAAAATGAGAAAAAGTTCTTTAAGAGAGTGATCCTTTAATGGAGACTCAACTGTAACTTGAATCTTGATGGAAAATAATTAACAATATATTTTTCAATTGTTTTGGCAAGAGTAACATCAAATTGCATACAAACATAATCTCAATTTATTAAAACATTAATATTTGTGCATTGCACTTTTAGCTATTAAATATGTATATATAGATCGTTGTATAAAATTTTCAATATCAAAATAAATTTTACAATTTCTTTGATACAATTTTGTCTTATACGTGTATTAAAAAAAAAAGCGTCGGAAAATCTACATATGTATAATGCATACGGTATTGTGTCGGCCATCATGTATGTCATGTATGGGGATGATAAGGTCCAAACATTCGGGAATCAAATTACAAATAGAACATAATTTCAATTCGATTCATTGCGACAAACCAAAAAGTTTCAATGCATTGAAGGCAGTTGCTAAGGCCACTTCTTCGGGTTTCTTATTCATAATAGCAGCAATCATTTCGACAATTGCTGGAAGGCTGCATGGTTCATTACGTTGAAATGTACAATATCTGAAAATTAATCAATTTAAATTCATTGTTCGACTGAAATGGATAGCGTCATGTGCACATTACAGCGTATACTGTATAGCACACAGCACGTATACATTTGAAAATGAAATCCATTTTGATTTTAAGTGTGAACTCACCGATGCAAAAATAATTGTGAACGCTCTGTTATGCCACTTTTGACATGCTGTGGTAATTTGGAAGCTCGTGTATTTGGATACATGAATGGTGCATCACTTTCAACCAATACCTTTTCAAGTGGCAACTGTCCACTTTCCAGGAGTTTACGAACACCTGTATCTGATTTATCCTATGATATGTGCAATGTACGATGGGCAATTGCACACAATTTATATAATTAGATAATAGAGAAAATAAATTTTCAAATTTCACGCAAAATGTTAGTGATAAATTGATAACCATTTCATATGATATTTACCTTACATAGATAACCAGTAAAACCTAAATAATATCCACGTTCTAAATATATTAACGCCTCTTCAGTGGTGCCCATGAATCCACGAACGATTATCTGTGCTATGTTCGGAAATCTGATATCGAAATGGGAAAAAAGACAAATGATTCGTTGATGAAAAATGAAAAGAATAATGATAGAACAATTATTGAAATTCACTACTGAAATTACTTTGACAGTATATCCAATACATCAGCCTGAGCGGATCGTTCGTGTATCAATACGGGCTTATTCAATTTAACAGCCAATTCAAGCTGTTTTTGAAAAATTAGTTTTTGTACATTTGGTTCGGAAAAATCTCGTTGATAATCTAATCCACAAGGGCCGATAGCCACACATTCTGGTTGGCTTGATATGGATTCATATTCGGGCCAACTATCTGGCTCTTCTATTATTGATTTTGAATCGTGTGGATGGATTCCTAAATAACAAAGAAAAAAAAACGAGAAAAAAGAAAGCGACTCGATTAGCTTTTGAAAACAACATTTTTTTCACATATATTGTAATCTGAGATTAAGCGAATGTCGAACCTGCTGTTGAATAAATTGTTCCTGGATATAGTCTAGTTAATCTCAATGCTTCTTTACTTGATTTAACTGATGTGCCAGGCACCATAATCTTTTGTATACCTATTTCAAAATGTAAAAAAAGAAAACAATTTCCGTTAATAATAGTTGACATGGAGTTGACATTGATAGCGAAGAAAATAGCAAACGTTGATAAGGAACGTTTGTGGCCGTTCAGAATGAACAGTACATATCAATTTTATTATCAATACATTTTTAAAAACAAATGTCAATCAGTTTGAACACGATCTGTTATTATTCCATGGCATTTTCTTCCGTAAAAGGTCAAACATCATGCATCCAAAATGCCGAAAATAATTAAATTACTATCTATTAAAATGATATCATCACGAAAACAATTGTCATAAAATTCCATTTGAACTCCGTTAAATTTGTGACAATTTCATGTCATTCCTGATTAGGCTGAGGGCTGACCTGAGTAGTGCGTACAGATGCATTGAAAAAAAATTTGGGCTAAGTATTGGAATGTATATTTGTGTAGCATTTGCTGATTATTCCACTGAATCGTTCACGAATCCCAATACAGAAAATACAAACAAGTTGCGTTTGATCGCTATTTATTTGCATTTTGCTTTCCCTATTTTCTTTCTTCTTTTTCCCCTTTTTCTCTCATTTTCTTCCTCGTCACTTGTAAAAGTGTATTGAGTGCCAACCAAAACAAATGAAATATCTGCAAATGCTTCGATGAATCAACATTTGTTTATCTATTTTTAGCCATTTGAATCAATTTCGTTGAAAAATATGAATTTGAATTATTTCTTTGATGGAATTCAATTAATTTCGAGCATTTATGAATAAAATGGCATTTTTTTGTTTTAATGTGGTTGCCGTTTTAAGAATTTTCGTCTCAATTTGCTTCAAAATGAAACTATTCACAGATTCATAAACAAATGTTTGATATAATTTGAATTTATGATCACAGATGTGCGCTTAAATGAGACATTCTCGCATACCGCAATCAATTAAACAAATCATCATGCCATCAATGAATTGAAATACAAAATGAATACCTGAATCTTGTGCCCTTTGCACAACAGCATCGAGATCACGGCTGTATTTTTTATTCGTTAAATTAGCTCCGACATCAATTAAAATTAAATTTTCATAACAATGTTTCATGTCGTCGACGGCATTGTCCTCAGTAGTTGCCATTATTGTATGCTCTTTTTTCAAATCGAAGTTCACTTTTCTTGTCACTTCTTTTTATGTTGTGATTGTTTTTTTTTTCTGCTCTCAAAACGATTTCGATTTCCGATACACAATGATTTTGGGTTTGTCAACGATATTCGATCAGAAAATTGGCTATCAATTAATGGAAAAAATTGTTGGTAATCAAATTGGTTCTTTTTTCTTTTTATTTTGAATCCAAATGCACTGAAAACAATGATCGGTCGAACCAATTTGTCGTTTCGTTAAATTTCTGTTTTACAGAAATTTGACAGAAAGCAGACAGATATCTTGCTACGTTATTTAAACGTGTGCTCATATATGTTTGTCTCGGTCGCCCGTATTGTATTAAGGCGGCCTATAATCCAAAGTATACACACATTCCTATGATAAATACATGCTCTAATAGCGTATAGCACACATGTATGTTAGCCAATCACTATGTATATGAATGAAATACAATTTGAATGACTGTTGATGAACTGAAAAATGATACGCGCACAAGAATGTGTGTAAATATGTATGTTTGTTGTTTTCATTTGAAAATAAGACCACGTTCCGTTTGAAAATTGAACAATACAGTTGATTTGATGTTATTGGTTCCTATTGATGCACAATGCACATAATGCATGCTGTAGCATAAACATGAATTTAATCAAATGAGAAATGTGAAATACAATCAAAAACCTTTTCGGAATGAATCGTTGGAATTTTTTTTTTTATTTCTACGAAAATAATTGAAAAAATGCATGTTTTACATTTTAAACATATTTATTCGGGTCAGAAAATGGCTTACACTTTTCTCTCTTTTTATTTTACTTTAGTTTTTATAATTTTATAGTTTTGTTATTCGAAAAATGAAATTATCTCTTATTGTTGTTTTCATCAAAACTGAAATAGAGATTTGCGTTTTGTGTTCTATCCATAAAATGATTCACAGTTTACCGAAGACTATGTCTAATTTGTTAATCGATTTGCACTTTCATTTGAGACGAAAAAATTAATTCAATTGTTTGGAATATTTGTTTGTTTTTTTTTTTTTTGTTTGAATTGGGATAAATACATATTTTGATTTGGTTTCATTTTGCTGCTTGGCACTGTGAGCCGTGAACATCATACCATGATAAAGCTATTTGTTTTCGTTTTTTAATTTAAGCTGGCTTTACCGTTGACATACATATTATCGTATCGGATGAAAAGAATTTTAATTTCTTGAATAACATTAAAAGCTTAACAAGAGGACGAAAACAGAAAATAAAAAGCAATTAAAACGGTTCTCATTGTGCGAAAATAGCTCTATACAGTTGCATCCCGAGCTCGAATTCGAAATACAATAAGTTAAACGATTATTCAGGCGGAAAACGCCATGAAACATCATCGGATTTTAAAAGAGGAAATCGAAATGAATAAGAAAATAATAGAATTCACACGCACACGTCTGAAATCGCTCGGTGACACAAGGCAGGAAAGCGTTATTCATACACAAAAAAATCACAAAGATAAAAATTGATCCTTCTTCGCTAAATATTCATTGTATCTAATGCTGGCGAATCTGAAAATATCCAAAAAATATATTAGAATTCGTGAAATTCATTTCAGATCAGCAATATTAATATCCAATCAAAAACTTACTCCAAATAATCATAATCGATTTCAGAATATTCGGCCTGTATATGGCCCCAAAGTAACCAAAAGAAATGCGCAACCAAAGCAAATTTATTAACATCAGCATATAATCGATTAACATATTCATCGGTGACAATTGTTCCATCGTTCAAATGGTAGTGAGTTAAATACTCTTTAATCCACTTTAATTGAAATTCTTTTGGCGGATAGAGTGTGTAATCGATATCAGTCATTCCTTTTTTTTTTTAAGAAGAAAACAAGAGAAAAAAATCATAGGATCATTTTGGGATCATCATATACATACTTATATTAATATTATATGATCAATGATTAAGTAACAAACCAGCGAATTCGGCAAAATGATTTCCAATATCGTACGCCTGATAATTGTAGTCAGCATATTCATAATCAATAAAAACAACTCGATTATCGCAATTTCTGTCATTATACAAAATATTTCCGAGAAGTAAATCGTTATGGGCGAACACAACTGGACTCTCTATTTGGCTAACCACATCCTTCAATTGGTTCAATTCGATTTTGAGTTGTTCCGTGGATGGTAAAAGACTTTCTCGCCTATCGAAATTAAATGAAATCGCTATATTTGATATTTTATTTTTATTTTTTGCATAGAATGGAACCGAGTTACCTTTTTTGTTTAATTGGATCGGCATATTTGTTCGGTATCAGATCAAATATACTTTGAATTTTTGTCCAAAGCACCGGTTGACATGATTCAATTGAACTGTTCGCATTCTGATTACAATTGCATTTGACATCTCTGTGCATTTCGGCCATTCGTTTGGCCACCTGACGCCATACACATTCGTCATAGATTTTTGATTTGGTCAATGGTTTTCCATCGATGTATTCGTATGCCAAACCATTTGTAAATGTTGCCAATAATTGCGATGCAAATCCATATTTGTGCAACAATTTAAAGTTTGAAATTTCCTTTTTGCGATCGATAAGAACCTCTGTATTTTTACCATAAATACGAAATAATATGATATTATAATAATCCATATTATCATCGTTTTCAAGCGAAATTTCATCATTATTGCTATGCTTTGGTATACAGCAACCGATGAGTTTATTTGTTGTACCATCTGTGAATGCCTGGATACAAAATCAAATTATGTATTGTTGGTCTCATAATAATAATTCGAAATAAATTATTTATTATTTATCATTTGTTATTTTATAATTGCAAATTTCTATTAGAGCCGAGTGCTGTGGCAATGTTCATAAAGAGCAAGCAAAGGTAATCAGAACGGATATTTAGTTTTTTCTTTATCAAATCCGAACCATATGAAAGTTCTAAAACAGCTAAATCAATAAATTGATGTGATAACAATACTATCATGTTTCGATATAAATAAATAAATTAATAAATAAATGGGCCAAAAAATTTTTTTTTTTTAATTTCTAAATTAAAATGATCTGAGAGCTTGATTGTGATGGTGACTGTAAGATATAACAATGGAAATTTTCTCATTTTGATCATAATATTGATAAAAACCAGTCATATTAAGTTACTTCGCGGCTAGACTGTCATTATCATTTACTTGTTACGAATACGATAAGGATGATAACAATGGCACCAAGCACTTGAAGCAAATGAAACAATATCATGATAATTAAGTTCAATGAATGCATCTTTTTTCAATGTACAGTCATCGAGTTTGAATTTGCTACTTTTGACAGTTGTTCCAACGAAACAAAGAATTCAAGCAATCAAAACTGTTGTTTTTTCATTGGAAATTAAAATGTATCGACTGAAATCTGATAAACATTGTGCTATTGCTTCAAAATATCCAGAATCATCAAGAAACAAAATAAATGCGAATGAACGCTTCGAAAATTCCATCGTTCATAGCGCCATTTTCATATTTTCAATTGAGATTATCAGGCGATTGATTGTTATATCAACTGGAATTGTACAATGTTACACGTACTATCACTGACAGTGATGAACATAAGTATTTCAACATTTTACTCAAATGCTAATAGTAGCAAATTTAAACTCGATGACTGTACATAAACGATGACTAAGAAAATATCCGTTACTAAATTCGCTACGAACAAAACGGATTCTGACTGTTAACACATCGATCGATTCAATCAGTGATCATAATAATATACACAAAGTCAATGAAGTACTGATTCATAATTTATATGATTATCCCCTTGACTGGAATAGCCAAGTATCAACAATTACTCATTGAACAATATATAAAATCACATGATAAAAAAAAAACGGCTACCTTTAAATAACAATACATTCGATTACATCTTTTTTCATATCGGAATTTTGTATTTCCAAATAGATTTTTCTCTCCTCATATTTTATTGAATGCACTTATGTCAATAAAAAAAATAAATGAAGCATGAAAAAAGCAAAATAGAACTAATGAGAAAAAAAAAAATCCAGAACAAATTCGATAAATGTACTAAATAAAAACATTCACGTGAGAAATGCGCACAGCATACGAAAACAAACGACAAAAATACACAAAAAAAAAAAACACGATGACACCAACAATAATAAAATAAACAACACGAAGGAAAAATTCACTGTGAAGGATTTTTGGATAAAATGTGGATGTCGACGATTGAATATTGATAAATTGGATGAATCCTACCTTGAATTTAACATCGTTTATTGGCCAAAATGGTCGAATTCGTTTTAAAACTTTCAATGCACCATCGTATATGTCATTTATGTCAATTGTAACCGCAACACTTAATGGATCATTTGCATAATTGTTTGTACCATTTTCTAAACGATGCGATAAATTTTTATTATCACACATTGTAAATATTGTTGTACAACAGTCTTATCTTTTTCCTTTTTTTTATTTTTCTTCTCTCTCTCTCTCTATCTCTCTCTCTCTATCTCTCTATCTCGTTATATTCATGAAACACTAACAGCTTATCAACGTAAAACGATTTTGAAATTAGTTTTCGTTCCTTTTTATTTTTCAAAAAAAAGACAACTCATTTGAAAGCTTAAACCGAATAGGCGCTGATTTTATGATGAAGAGTCAATGTCTAACTGTGACTGTTGTAACAATGCATTTTTTTGAGACCGTACATTTTTTAGGCGAATTAGTATGCGCTCCACACTTCACAATCAATTCGCATGCATAAAACAAAAGTATTTCAATGGCATGCAGAAAAGTGCATTGTTCGAGCCATTCGTTGTTGGGTCATAGGTCATAGTATATATTCGAGCCTCCAAACGGTTTCGATCTGATTTGTACCTCACATAAAATTGGCGTCTATTCGGTTTATATTAACAAATTGTGAGCTCTCTTCTTGAAGCAAAAAAAAAAAAATAATTGAATTTGAATAGAAAATTGCACTCCACAGGTTATTGGTACTCGCAACAAGAATAATTGGCCTTCAGGTGATTTTGAACACTCGTTTTGCTTTGTTTTCAGCACTTATTTTCCATTTAAATTCTTAACGGTGGGAGCATGTGTCGATTGTTCTTTGAATGGAGCGAAATCTTCATATATATATATATACATATATATATGCACACACACACAAAACAACTTAATACAAGAATTTCGCAATCAAATTTCCGTTTTTATTTTTACATAGAAAAGGCAAAAACGGGTGAAAATTGGTGTTTTCGGTGTGCCTGACTAATTACAACTGACAACGAGGAGCAAACGGAGTGAAGTAAATTTTTTTGTAATCGCCTGGCTAAGTTGGATCTATACTCTATATGTTTTTTGTTGCTTTTTTCATTTAAAGTTTAAACTTTAGCTTTTATATTAATATGAGTAAATGTTTCATTTTGTTATTGTATTTATACAATATATGTTCAATTCTTTTTTTTTCCTCTCTTCTTTTTACGTTTGTTGTGTGGTATCCGTGTGACTTTATCTGGTCTGTTCACGTTTTTCGTCAGCGTTTTTTCCCTTCTCATTAAATTGTTTAATGTATTTTTGCCTTTTTCATTTTGTTTTGTTCAGTCTCAATTCTTCACATCTAAATATTGACGACAAAAAGCGATGTCATTATATTAACGACATTTGTTGTTTGTTTTTTAATGTTCCATAGTCCATAACATGATGTTCATTGATTTCTATTCAACGCTAAGCTATTTGTATAGGAGTCGTTGACGAGTGTATGAAACCCTATTTCAGGTGAATGAAATGCTATGTTACAAATTCAAATACGAACATGTTAGTTATATTTGCATTATGAATCTATTTTATGAAAATTTGTATGCCAATTGGATGCAATTCAATTCCATGCAATGTCCTCGTTGCAAGCCATCCATCCCAAATGATGATTGAGATTTATGTGAATGTTTTGTGCATGCGACCAAGAAATATTATTAATATTTTAAAATTTGTTTCCTTTGTAAATTCACAGGGGAGAATTAAACAAATGAGCACTCTCTATATGGTTAACTTTCTTGACTCTCTTTATTCTTTACTTTCTTGACTAAGTGTTTGGTTTGTTTACAATTTTGTTTTGATTTTTCGTTGATAAATCACTTCAGTCTTATGAATAAATTTCAATAAATGTGCAGATTTAAACTAAAATGGATATGATTTCATCATTACTCGAATCAAACGCAATAGATATGCCTAGACATGAATGCATGACAAAATAAAACTTCGAAATTAGCAATTATTTTAATTTACGAAGTTTTTCTTCAAAGAAATCACTGTTTTCAACACGAAAAGTCACTAAGATATTGTGTACTTGTGACAGCTGAAATGAAATGACATTTCTGTGAGCATATGAATCGATACACATTACACATACCAGCAAACAAATATTCCCCTTCTGTATTGGCGCATTTTAAAATCGAAAATGAACAATAACGTCTTTGTGATAATAATATTTATTTATTCATTTAAAATCGGCATAAAATTATTATTATTCCCTCATAAAGCCCAAATCAATAAAACATTTTTCAAATATGGATAAACTTTAGTTTTTCTTTACATTTCCTGGATTTGGTTTTGGTAAATTGTCGCCGGATTTTTCTGCCCAACGTTTGACCTTAGATTCTGATGGATGGTCTTTATTTTCATCAATATGTTTAACATTTTCATCGGGTTTTTGGTCATTTGTAGCGTGTCGTTGTTGACGTGTGAATGATTTTGGTGGCTCTTTGCCTGTTTTTATTGTTGAAGTATCCGAGTCCTTACCTGAATTATCTTGAACTGAACGAACCGTGCGTTTTGTTTGTGCTGGAATTGGTACTTTGGGTTTGGTGTCGGTTTGCTTAATATCACGAGTTCTACGTTCAGATGGTTTTTGATTGGATTTTGGTTCCGATTGTTGATTTGTAGTATCACGAAATTTTCGTTCATGTTTCTCATCTTTAGGTTGATCATCTTTTGGGACGCTGTGCTCTCCTTCGGAAGAAAATTCACGTTTTTGTTGTGGATGCTGCGAATATTGTGAGTGTTCCTGTTCGGGAAGAGCTTGTGGTTGAATTACTGACAGTTTTGATGATTGGTCATTTTTATCGGTCGGTTGCTTTTCATCTGGATTTGTTTCATCCAACGGCAATGAATATACTGCATAGACAATTAATGTGAAAAAAAGCTAAAATAGAAATTGAATGAAATTCGTTAAAAAATTTTTCTTCGCAAATTTAAATATATCCGATGCTCATAATGGAAATGAAACTGACCAATTTTATCATTTTGCTCGAATGAATTTCAAAACTTTTAACTGACAAGATAAACGATACTGACGATTATGTTGAATATTCTCAGTTCGGTTCTTCCTTTAAATATAATCTATCGATTGAATGTTTAATGTTCATGGTGGGAGACAAATTGTAAACAACGATTTCACAGTTGTTATATTTTCATTTTGTGCGATTTGGTGTTAATTGAAATGACAATCAATGCGGTTTTAAAAACAATCGGTGATGGATTGGCTCTTTTGGTTTGTTTGTCTGTTGGTGTCTATCGGTGTAAGGCTACGGGCTACTGCATCTTCATAAATATTGAATCGTTAATATCCAATTGGTTGAGAAGACCATAGAAAAATGAATCTCAAAAATCAACATTGAATTATAGTTCAGAGGTATGCTAAATGATTTTAATTAATACAAAGCCAATCGTTGAATGATGATGATTTTAAGAGACTCGAGAAAAAGTCTTTTGCAATGATGATCAACTTTGTTAGCCATAAAGTTAAATCTTTACTGGTAACATTTAATTAGTATCAAAGCGTTTGTTTTTCTTTTTTTTTGATTTTGGCTCTCTGCCCACACTTTTGACGACAAATAAAATCTCATTGCGCTATAGTTATTATCCAATTATGATACCAAAATCCCCGTTTACAATTGAAAGTCATCTCAACTTATTAGAAACAGAGTGCTAATTTTAGCCAAAGTCATATGAACGGCAAATCGAATGAATCATTGTTCATCCCAAAAATAAACGATTCCGTCTGTTTATAAAAAAAAAATCGATTCTCGTCACTGGATTTCCATCGTTCCAAAGTGCTCATAACGGAAGCGACATCTTTTGGAAACATTTTAAAACTTGTTTGTAGGCTGCAATAAATGTCATTAAATATTAGGATGAATTGGCACGTCAGTGAGAAATAATCAACAACAAATATTTTAGACAGCAATAGTTTTGGAAATTTTAATTCTTGTTTGTTTTTATCTCATTTATTTGAGAATGGATTCATTTTCAATCATTTGGCTGTTTACGTTTGCAATAATTATTGTAAGCAAACTAATTGACGATGACCTTCAACTTTTTGAAAACTCTCATTCATGATTACATTTTTCATATTATAGACAACAAATGCTGAGTTCAATGCGCAAGAATGCAGAGAACTGGGTTTCATCAAAACCCAATTAATGTGTTCATCGTGTAACGATCTGACGAACTTTGGATTAGGAGATTTACAGTAAGTTAATTGATATAATCTAAATCTGGTGTCCAGAATGATTTTTCTTTTTAATACCGTGTTCATTTCAATTTACAGAGAACAATGTTATGAATGTTGTCAAAAGGATGACACCGCATCAACAACGAAACGTTATCCAAAAGCGGTACTCGAAGTATGCACTTGTAAATTTGGTGCTTATCCCCAAATTCAAGCATTCATCAAAAGTGATCGACCGGCCAAATTTCCAAATCTTCAAATTCGTTATTTACGAGGTCTTGATCCAATCGTTAAGTTATATGACGAAAATGATAATGTTGTCGAGCAGTTATCAATCAATAAATGGAATACCGATGCTGTTGAAGAATTTTTCGCAACACATTTGACGAAACAAGACGATTCGGATAAGGATTATTTAAGAACGAATCGTATTTAAGATTCATTAGACCGTCTTTATTGCCGTTTGTCAAAATCGCTTTTAGTAGCATTTTTTGTGGTTTATTTTTTTTTTCTCGACTAGCACTGAACAAAACAAGGAACAAAATATAAAATATAATGATTTCGAACAAAACAGTTAATTTTTATTTAAAAATCTATCGTAACGATTTTTTTGATTGATAATAATAAACAAAAGCCACTTTAACATTTGCTGGACCATTTCGGGAAGAGATTTAAAGCCGGCAGGTATGCAATTCATTTAGTGTTCATGAATATCGTTCATTTCATTCAAAATCAAGTGTTCAATCTAGCAAATGAAATTGAAACAATTCGCGAATAAATGGCAAAGTGCAAAAAAAACAAATTGAAAAGATAAAAAAATGATTACTTTCGATGCCGAAATGCTATTCTTAACCATATCAATCAAAAACTGTTGTCATCCATATGAATATAATAAGTATCTCTTGTGCTTATCGGTGCAAATATTTTTCCATGAACAAATGCAAGTTTATCGTACAGTAAAGCCTCTATGAAAATCCGATTAGAGAGTTGTTCTTTTATCGAGACTTCACTGTAGAATATAAATATGAATAAAAGTTTATTATATTTGCAAATTAAAATTTCCGAAATATAATCGCAAAATATTTCATCGTGTCTTTTTTTACTTTTTACTGATTGTTGTTTACATTTTCAAGAGAATAATACATTGTCATTGAAATACATTCAATGTCAATAACGATGGGACTATGCTCATGGCGTGGCCAGGCTATTGTGTTTGTTAGGTCTTATGAACAATGAACATCTGTAACAACATTAGTTAATAATAAATGGTAAAAAAAAGAAGAAAGACTGAAATATTCCGATTATTAATTCTTAAGTGTTTATTTGCGCGTTGAGCATGATTCAGCAGCTATATTACGTTCCTTTTACATATATGAGCTCAAAGATTTGAAGTTATTATATTTGTTTGTTGCATTCGAGATTGTTCCGAAAGCTCAATACACTCAAACTGGCACACATATTTATATGATGCTTGCATTGAAATAACACATTAACATACATACAATCATTTTTAAATATGTGTAACAAACAAAAATCACGCTAGCGATTCATTACAAAATTCCGATGAATTATTTATAATTGCCGGCAAATATGTATGGACAATGAACAATATATATTATACATGCACACAAATACAAACGTCATGGTTCAAGTCATTTATCACGGATATAAAATAATTTTATTCAAGCATAAGATCCAGTTTGTTGATGTACAGCAACGATTTCAGGCGTCAATCATTTATTTGGTATAAAAATTAATTTTCTTTTTTTAATTTTTATTTCTCAATTTATAAAAGAAAATGGGTGAAAATAACTTCATATTGTTGATTAGTAACAATTTGCTAACGATTTGCGAAAGAAATTTCGGTCCACAAATGGTTCTTATTTACTTTTGATTGTTTATCTGTTAGGTGCTGCGTAATTTTATAATGACATATAAAGAGAATAAATGAACGTTGCGCCCGTTTTAAAATCAAATGTGAAGAAGAATATAAAAATCAGGTTCCAACGGGTTTTTCTGCGTAGATCCCTATTGAGTATGATGAAGAAATTATAATTTTTGGAAATATCTTGAAAATCGAACAAATATCAATTGAGATTTTGAATATATGTTTTCGAATATATATTTTTCTGATAAGATATCCCAGTGAGCAATTCGTTACGCGATCTCGCATAAAATATGCATATTTTATGCACATATATGGAAGGCATAAAAATTTCACATTGGGATAGGATACTTTCATAAATGATAGATGAAAATAAGAATTAGATTCGAATGTCAACAGAATAATGCTTGGTTTTTGCAATGACACTAATTTATAGTTTGTTTTTTTTTCATTAAATTTTAAGCAAAACCGACAAAAAAACATTCCGATAAAAAATGGCCAATCCGAACGTTGAAGTCAAATATACAAAGGTAAGATCTAGCTATATTTGCTCCCTCAGCCTTAAGTGTGAAATGCAAATAAATAACGTCGGTGGTATTTTCAATTGGCCTTTTTTAGTTGTTCATCAACAATAAGTTTGTTGATGCTGTTTCAGGCAAAACGTTTGCCACTTTGAATCCTGCTACCGGCAAACCAATTGCTCATGTTGCTGAAGGCGATAAGGTAACATATAAAACCTTAATTTCATGGTTAGAATTTAAATTGAACGAAGAGCCAATTTTCCATCACAAAGAAACTAATTTTTTTTTTCTTCGAATTGTTACATTTATTATTTTCATTTAATATTTTTGAGTTAAGGCTGATGTTGATATCGCTGTTGCTGCAGCAAAAAAGGCCTTTGAACGTGGATCTGAATATCGTAAAATGGATGCATCGGCCAGAGGAAAAATTCTATTAAAGTGAGTTTTGTTGAATGTTTAAATAAGGAAAGTTTATTTGAAGTTTGAAAGTATAGCATCTGGCATTGGTCACATACACATATTTTACATGTCAATCGTGGATACACAGCACACGAGCGTCAATTTATTCCCATATCACGTTAAAATTTGACAAATTTTAGGTTAGCTGATTTATTTGAGCGTGATATGTATGCCCTTGCCAATCTTGAATCTCTTGACAATGGTAAAACTTTCCAAAAAGCTGTTTACGATGTGTATGGCTGCATTGTTACCTTCCGTTATTATGCTGGCTGGTGCGATAAAATCTCAGGCAAAACGAGTGAGTTGAAGCGAGAAACTTTTGTAAATTTATTCTTTTGTTGACGTTATTTTATTCTTTTCTATTCAAAAATAGTTCCAGTCGATGGTGGTAACTTTGTTTACACTCGCAAAGAACCAGTTGGTGTTGTTGGGCAAATAATCCCATGGAACTATCCATTATTAATGTTGGGTATGTCTGAGTCAGCTGTCGATTTTACGATTGATGGAATTTTCTACATGGTTAAAAATTATTTTATTTATTGATAGCTTGGAAATGGGCCCCTGCTCTAGCAACAGGTTAATATAATAGAATAATAAATGAACACTTCACGATTTTTATTAATATATGTATATGTTATTTGTTTTTTTTTTAACTGAAGGATGTACCGTTGTTATGAAACCAGGTTTGTTTGCATTGAACTTTTTTTTCCTTGAATTAAATTGAATCAATCAATCGATTGATTTTAATAAATATTTAAATTTTCAGCCGAACAAACCCCATTATCGGCCTTATATGCATGTGCTCTTTCGCTTGAAGCCGGAATACCAGCTGGAGTTCTCAATGTTGTTAATGGTTTCGGTATGTGAAAATAAGTTCATTCTGTGAACAAAACAATATTGAACTGAAACATATCATTAATTTATTAATGAATAATAATAGGCCCCACAGCTGGTGCAGCGATTAGCTCCCATCCAGATGTACGTAAGGTCGCATTTACAGGTATGTGGTGCATAGTAGAGTTGTCACGAGCCCAAGCAGCTCCCGAATAGTTTAGGCTCGGCTCGTTGAAGCTCGCCAGTACCAAGCCCGAGCCGAGCCCTATTATTTTTAATCGGCCAAAAGGAATCGGTGTTGAATTTTTTCGTCGCATTTACAGGTTCAACCGAAGTTGGACGTATTATTGCAAAGGCCGCAGCCGATTCGAACTTGAAAAAAGTTTCATTAGAATTGGGCGGCAAAAGTCCATTGGTTGTTATGGATGATGTTGATATTGTGGAAGCGGCTAAGATCGCGAATGCTGCAACTTTTGAGAATGCTGGACAATGCTGCTGGTGAATCAGATCGAATCAATTCGAATTGAATTGAGATTGAATCATAAAATTGAATATATTTTTATTTTTGGATTTTCATTTAAGTGCTGGCACGAGAATATTTGTTCATGAGGCAATTTATGATGAATTTGTTGCTGAATCGGTAAGATTGGCAAAAGAACGAAAAGTTGGATCCCCATTCGAGGCAAATGTTGAACAAGGGCCACAAATCGATGATGATATGTTCAATAAAGTTATGAATTATATTGAAGCCGGTAAAAAAGAAGGCGCTAAATTGGAAACCGGTGGCAAACGTATTGGAGATGTTGGATATTTCATTGAACCAACTGTTTTCTCAAATGTCACCGATAACATGACCATTTGTACAGATGAAGTGCGTCGATTTACTCGATTTCGATGAAAAAAATACAAGTACAAAACACTTTCTGCTCATTTCATTTTAGATCTTTGGACCAGTTCAATCGATTTTGAAATTCAAAACATTGGACGAAGTTATTGAACGTGCCAATAACTCTACTTACGGTTTGGCTGCTGGTATTCTAACCAAAAACATCGATAATGCCTTGGTATTTTCGAATGCTGTTGAAGCTGGATCGGTTTGGGTCAATTGTTACTTGGCCGTTACAACGCAAGCACCGTTCGGCGGCTACAAGCAGTCTGGATTGGGCCGAGAAGCTGGTGAAGATGTTCTGGAACTCTATCAAGAAACCAAAACTGTTTCGATCAAATTGCCCACCAACCATTAAACGAATAAAAAATTTTCCTCAATCCTCGAAACATGAAAAAAAAACGGAAATTATACAATAACTAAATCACTAAAAATAAAAATTTGGAACACATATTATCTCAGTACATTTCATGATTGACGCTTTGTCCCGACATTTGTGATTCGAAAATTTAGAGATAAGACATAAACAACTGTGACCAACGGAATGTTTTCGCCGATCTTTAAATATTGTTTCAACCGGCGGTATGAATCAGCTTTGGTGAATTGGTGTTGATCATTGTCCGGCATTTATCAGTAAAAGAAAACAGGGACAGAAGTAGCTGTCGAATAAATGACAGACAGGTCAACGAATTATGCCTTTGTTTAATGATTTGATTTACATTCAAATAGAGAATTGACAAAATGTCAATCAAATACAAATTGAAACTATTGAACTGGATCTATCAAACACACAACAGAAAGATATTTCACAAACATTGTCATCTGTTAGATTCGATTCTCAAATATTGTCATCATCACAAAAAAATAGAAGAAATCATTTATTCATTTCTAAAATCGTTTCGTTTTAATTTTAAATGTAATGTTAACCAAACATTTTGCTTAATATTGGCATCGGTGTCATATTATGCCGGTGACATCAATAATAAAATATTAAAATGAATGTGTGATTTCATTTCAAATTCAAAACGAAAATAAGACGTAAAATCTGTTCAGCATACAACGCATTTGATTCGCTGGTGTCTGTGTATTTCAAATTACAAAGTACGAAGTAAGTATTTTTATTGCTGTTTCTATTGTTGTTGTAGTTGTTATTTTAACTCGATCATTCGTTTAATCGTATATTTTGAAAATATTAAGATAAATATATATAGGCTGTAAGCTGTATTGAACATGAATTTCTTTTTGCCGCTCAAGCGCCTTCTTATTTATTGGATACAACAATGTGTTGCCTCGGTGTGTTCATTTACCGTGTGCTATTTACATAGATGCAAATTGATAAGAGTCTCATTTAGTATATTTTATTTCGTTTTCTTTTGATTTTTCAGTTTAGATTATGTTTTGGGCATAACGGTTCGGCAATTAGTTGACGCTCTTGATACTTTATTAAAATATTTTATTGTTTGCTTCGGATGGTATCTACGTTGAGTTCTCAAACACATTTTGAAGAGAATTGATTGAATCGAACTGATTACATTTCATTGAATTTCTTTTTTCATAATAATTCGGAATTGTTGAATAAATTTTACCATTTTTCTTTTCGATCAAAACTATCGAATATTTCGCGCTGTGGTTTTTGTATTACGTTATGCCAGAGTCCAAAAATGGCAATGCTTAAGTTATTGGCATTGCTATTATTGGTTGCAATTGTTAATGCAGCCAAACTAACGGAAGAAGAGATGAAATCTCATTTGGATGCATATAACATTCAATCGATAGAAATGTGCCGTCGATCCAGTTTGGCAAATTGGAATGTCGTGACAGATATCGGAAACACTTCCAAGGAAAACGAAAAGGTATTGACCGATTTAATAATTTTTATGTAATAATATTCGTTTTATTCTAATTGGGATGTCTCATTGAGTATTTGTCAAATGCATTTTATTGCGTTTGTTTTGAAGGCTTTTTTCAAAGTAGCAAAATTCTATTATAGTCAAACAATAACGATCAGTTCCTCCCTTTGCTGATAACTGGAATAAAATTTGAGTGCCAATACATGATAAAAATCGATTATTCATTTCAGTTTGCATTCATTTTGTTAATTATTGTTTAAAGTCTTCTAGAATATTACGTAGGTTTAGTTGTTGTTATTCATTATCATTGCAACGGAATCTTAAAGCTATACATTTGGTTTCAATCCGTATGGAAATTCACTTAAAATTCTATTTGAGTGATTGTTTTTATTTAGCTCGGCTCGTGCATTATATATTATTATTCACATGACCAAACAATTTCGATTTGTATTTTTATTATCGTTTTATTTATCTGCTATTCAGGCACGGGTGACTGTAGAAAATGCTAACTTCACTAAAGAATGGTATGAAAAATATTGGCAAAATGCTGATATTGAAGATTATAAAAATGAAACTATACGTCGCCAATTGAAATTTCTCAAACAATTGGGTAGCGCTGTTCTCAGCTCAGCGGATTTGGCTGCTGTAAGTTTAAAAATTCACATTACATTCGGAATTATTATTATTATTATTATTATTGGTGATATACAAGAGTCTGATGTTCGTCCATTCTATTTGGACAGTTTACAAATGTTGTCACCAACATGTCATCAATTTATAATTCAGCAACAATATGCCCGTATAAAAAACAAACCTGCACCGAAGAAGAGCTCTTGACATTGGATCCGGATATAACTGATCGATTTGCAAATTCACGAAATTACGATGAATTACTCGATTTATGGAAAAAATGGCATGATGCAAGTGGAAAATTGATGCGAACGCAATACGTTGATTATGTCGAAAAAATGAATCAAATCGCAAAAGGAAACAATTTTAGCGATGCCGCAAAATATTGGCAATCGCTTTTTGAAATTGACGAATTCGAAAAAACGATGGACGATTTGTGGTTAGATGTGAAGCCACTATATGATGAATTACATCGATATATGCGTTTCAAATTGATCAGCATTTATGGTGTGTTCGAAATTGAATTTTCTTCCAATTTGAAGCCTACAATTGTTTGTATTTATTTATTATTTATTCATTCAAATTGACAACAAGGTAACCGAATCGATCGCCTGGATGAGAATATACCAGCTCATTTGCTTGGCAATATGTGGGCCCAAAGTTGGGAAAATTTATATGATGACACAAAACCATTTAAAAAAATCAAAAACCACAGATGTAACAGCTAAATTGAAAGAGCTCAAATATGATGCACTCAAAATGTTTCAAACATCCGATGAATTTTATCAAAGTCTTGGCCTAGAATCGAATGAAATGAGCTATACGGGTGAATCGATCATTGAAAAACCTAAAGATCGCATAATTCAATGTCATGCATCGGCATGGGATTTTTGTGACGGCAAAGATTTTCGCATCAAAATGTGCACCAACATAAACGAGGAAGATTTATTCGTTATTCATCATGAAATGGGTAATTTTTAATATGATTTTTATGTACTTGGTGCTTTAAAAGCATATTACAAATAATGAAACACTTTTAACTATATTTTTTTACAAAAGGTCACATCCAATATTACATTCAATATAAACATTTACCATTGGCATTGCGAGGAGGAGCGAATCCAGGTTTTCATGAAGCCGTTGGTGACACAATGGCTCTGTCTGTAGCAAATCCACATCATTTGGTTAAAATTGGACTACTCGATGCGTATGAAGATACTGTTCAAGATAACATAAATGCATTGTATTCAGAGGCTTTGAAGCGTGTTGCGTTTTTGCCATTTGGTCTTCTCATAGATAAATGGCGTTGGGATGTTTTTAGCGGAAAGGCTGTCGAAACCAATTGGAATAAACACTATTGGAATTTGCGAAAACAATATCAAAAAGTATCTGAACCGGTTGAACGAAATGAGAGTGATTTTGATCCGGGTGCTAAGTTTCATGTTGCGAGCAATTCAAAATATATTTCTTATTTTATTTCGCATATATTGGAGTTCCAATTTTATAAATCGCTTTGTATTGAGGCCGGTGAATATGAAAATGATAAAAATGTTAATAATTTAACCAAACCATTACATGCATGCGATTTTTATCGTTCGAAGGAAGCCGGAAAAAAATTGGCGTTAGTATTATTAAATATATTATATCTTATCTGTGAAACTCTATTCACAATCTAAAGAAATGTTTCAAAAAAAAAAAATTATAATTTAGAAATGGCTTGAAATTGGGGGCAAGTAAACATTGGTCTGAAGCTTTGGAACAAATAACCGGAGATAAAAATATGTCAGCGAATGCAATACTCGAATATTTTAAACCATTACACGATTTTCTCGTCAAAGAAAATATCAAATTGGCCAAAGAGGATGATGTTCGACAAAAACTTGAACAGTTCGACAAAAAAGCATCAGAACTCAATCATAAAGTACAATTGGCTGCATATGACTATGCTACGGATTTAAATAATAAAACAAAGGAGAGCTTTCAATCTCAAGCGATACGAGAAAATGCCAAATATCGAAAAGATCAATATGAAATCCATTTCAAAGGAATGAAACCCGAAGATTTCAGCGATAAGAAAATTCAACGGCAAATTTTATTGTTAACCAACCTCAACACAGATATTCTCGACGATGCAAAGCTAAAGAATTTAACTGATATCAAGGCCAACATGCTTAGCGTTTATAATAATGCAAAGTTTTGCAATTATTCCCAACCAAATTGTAAGGATGATGAAAAGCTCACACTAGACCCAGGTATATAACTATAAAAGTAAAATGACGACATTTCAAAATGAATATTCAACTGCGACGCAATCGTAATTTCATTTTTATTTTGCACAGAAATAATTGAATTAATGGCATCATCCCGTGATTTTGATGTATTAAATTATACTTGGACAATGTGGCACAATAGCACGGGTCCATTGATGAAGGACAACTTTGAAAAATACATTGAATTATCAAATGAAGCGGCCAAAGCCAATGGATTTGAAGATTATGGTGAAATGTGGCGATCCAAATATGAAGATAAAAATTTTAGGGAAAAAATGAATGAAATATGGAAAAAGGTGGAACCTCTATATGATTTACTTCATTCATATACCCGAAATAAATTGCTTGAAATCTATGGAGAAAAAATGAATAGTTCGGATCCTTTAATTCCGGCACATATTCTTGGTAATATGTGGGGACAATCGTGGATAGGTTTGTATGAAGACATCAAGCCATTCAAAAATACATGTGATATTGATATTACGAAAGCAATGAAAGTAAGCAAATTCAAAATATCCAAAATGGAAAATCCTAATGTTAAACTATTTTTTGTCTATATTTCTAGCAACAAAACTATACGGCATTAAGAATATTTGAAACGGCCGATAAATTTTATCAAAGTCTTGGCCTGGAGCCGAATAATATGAGCTATACTGGACCATCGGTCATTGAAAAGCCCACAGATCGTGTAATCATGTGTCATGCATCCGCTTGGGATTTGGGCGATGGAAAAGATTTCCGAATCAAGCAATGCACTTCTATCAATCGTATGCACTTCATTACAGCCCACCATGAAATGGGTTTGTTCACAAAGCACTAAAATCGTAGACAAACAAATTAAATTAAACATTTTATTATTTTTATTCTATTCGATATATGTGCAGGTCATATTCAATATTACATTCAATACAAAGATCAACCGTTACTTTTCCGGGACGGAGCAAATCCAGGTTTTCATGAGGCAATTGGTGATCTGATGGCACTTTCAGTTTCAACTCCTCAGCATCTGAAAAAGATCGGTCTTATAAATCATTATAAAGACACTGAAGAAGATAACATTAATGTACTATTCAAAATAGCCTTAGAACGTATAGCGTTCCTTCCATTCGGTTTGCTGATGGATCTTTATCGTTATGACTTGTTCAGTGGTAAAATTGATAAAAACGATTGGAATGCTCATTGGGAAAAGCTGCGGTTAGTTCAATATGTATATGATTTTGAAACAAAATGGTGAAACGATACTAGTTACGCCATCAAGAACGAAGGTACATGTAGGAGCTACACTATAGGTATATTCTCAATGGCGACTACATGTACCTTAGAAAACATTTAATTCCCTTCGATAAAAAGTACAATAATGAACAGCAATTCATTCGTTTACAGGGAAGAATATCAGAAAGTTCGATCACCGGTTGAGCGTACAAGTGTTCATTTTGATGCTGGTGCAAAATTTCATACACCATATGACTATCAATACAGCGCATACTATTTTGCTCACATCCTTGAATTTCAACTCCTGAAATCGACATGCATGGCGGCAGGAGAATATGAGCCAAACAATCCGGCAAAACCGTTACACAAATGTGACATTGAAGGATCATTGGAGGCTGGAAAACTTTTGCGTGACGGTTTATCTTTGGGTTCAAGTAAACATTGGTCAGAAACATTAAGCATTATGACAAACGGTGAAACTGAACTCAGTGCAGATGCAATACTCGAATATTTCAAACCATTGACCGAATTTTTGGAAATGGAAAAACAGAAAGCGAGTAAGATCTCATCCGAATATAATGATGAATTGTGATTCCTGAAAATACTCTTTTTTTTACTTTTTATTCATTCTATTTGAAGATCCATCAAAAAGTAAAACTGTTTATGTAGCTGGTGGATTTATCATCTTAGTTTGCGTAATTGCCGGCATCTCTTATGGAATTTTCTATCTTAACCGAAAATAGTCAAATGCAGAGTCATTTTTTTATATTATTTTTTTTCCATTAATTTTTATTATATTTGTTTATGGAAATATAAGAGATTTTTTTTTTTCAACGAATGAATGCAATCAGAGGCAAATCCCACAGTCTGTTTTGCGTAATGTACAGTGTACAGTAGGG
>GL501518.1:1309428-1393626 GCA_000149185.1 Mayetiola destructor
AGTGTATAGATTGACTCGATGGAAAAACTCATGATTTTCATTTATCTTTAAAAAAATCTCAAAAAATTCGGTTGAAATTCCGTAGAATCCCTGAAAGTCCACTAAAGCCTGATTTTGACTCCGCGGATTACAGCTGGTGGCTTTTTAATTGAGAAGCATCTTAAAAAAACTCATAGTTTTCATTTAGTCTGATGAAATTTCAAAAAAACCTGATGAAATTCCATATAATCTCTGAAAATCCACTAGAACCCGTCTTTCGACTCGGTGGAGCACAGCTGGTGGCTTCCAAATTAGGAAGCATCATGAAAAAACCTGATAATTTTTATTTGACTTGAAGAAATTCCCAAAGATACTGATGAATTTCCATGAAATCTCGAAAAGATCCGAAAAAATCGACTAAAACCAGGATTTCGGCTCCGTGGAGCTGGTGGCTTCATAACTAGGAAACATCATGGGAACTTATCACAATTTCCATCAGACCTGTTGAAATCCCAGAAATTCCTGGTAAAATCCTATCCAACCTCAAAAAAATCCCTAAAGATCCACCAGGATAAAGATTCCGTGGAGCACTGCTGGTGGCTTTCAAATTAGGATATATCACGAGAAATTAAATAAATCCTAAAAAAAAATCCCGAAAAAAACCGAAATCCAAATTTGTAGAACGATTGCAGAACTGGAAGTTAGTTAAAAAGTGAACAGACAAAAAGAAAAAAAAAGAAAAAAAGACCAAATGTAGTAATGCACCTGTGGTGCATAAAAAGAAAAAGAAAACAAAGAATGCAACTCCATTGTAGCATGTACGATGGAATAGAAAATGATCATTCTAAATGAGATGCAATAAAAGAAAACTACATTGCTATAGAAAAATAAGAAAAAAAAAAATTGTAAATTATTATGATTAACAAACGCACTTTATACGCAATATTGGATTTTGGTACGTGTATGATGCATAAATTGTGCCAACGGTTAGATTTTATCAGACGAAAACCGTAAGGTATATATTATGCAACTATAATTTCATAAGCCGGCCGCTATCTAGCCTGAGAAAATGTAGATTTGGCTTAAAATCGTTTTCATCATCAAAATTGAAGACGTAATTTAATACTTATTTATTTATTCTTTTCCCATCGCTATTTCCGATATATTCTTATTATTGAAAATGCCATCACTGAAACGCTCAATTCATTAGAAATGCTTTTCGTTGTTCGTTCATTGAAATTCTATTTTCTACTATCATCAGCTAGAATGCTATGTTTGGAATTGATTGAATAATTTAAAATACGCTTGCGCACACAACCGAATCGCTTGAAAAGGGAATTTCTCTGTTATCAAATGCTGCTGAATGTGAATGAGTGAATACACATATTATAATTCTACTCACTGATATTTGTCGCTGTGTAAATCATGCGGCTAAAATACAATCTGCTATGCTATACTCACGACATTTATTCGTTTATTCTGTTCTGTAACGGACGGACTTCGGTGCACGTACCGAATTGGTTTCACAATTGTTTACGAATTCAAACAGGTTTCATGAACGAAACGGTTTTTCCAATGTACAAGTACAAAACTGGGCATACATTTTCCAGGCGCGATTCCATTTGAAAGTTTAATAATACGTTATGCAGGAGCTTTCCAAAGAATTGCTTACATTGTTGCTTAGTTTTCGTGCAATAGGCAAAATAAACGAAAAACTATTGAAATGAAATGAGTGAATCGTTAATCCAAAAACGATAAAAAGAGGAAAAGACAAACAAAAAAAAAAGAATTGAAAAGTGGAGCGAAAGGATCCAAGATAAATCATAAATCAAATAGTATATCAGAAGAAAAAAAATAAACATTTTCGAAATTTAATGAATAAATCGGGAGACTTTGGTGGAAATGCTAAATGTTCACGCGTGTTTAACTGTTATTCATTGTTGATGAAGAAAATGGGTGCAAAGTGTGAAATACACAAGGTTGAATATTAATCAGAGTCCGGTGATTGAATACTAAATACTATTTTCACAATAGAAAATGTCACAAAATAAAATTGCGATGCATGCGAGTGTTTGTTTAGTTAAAGTTGAGTTCCATTCGGTTGTTGTTACCCTTTGCAATGTTTTGTTTTGTTTTTGCTTTGCATGATAACAACAAGTCCCATTATTATAAATTATAAACATTATACATGTTGAATAAATGTCGTGGCATATTTTAAGCATAATTGTGCGTGATATTCAAATATAATAGAAAACAAATTTTGTTCTATTGAAATGTGAAAAGCAGCAGTTGCTAGAACGATGACAATATTTCCAAACGCACCAGAGCTTGGAAACGTTTTTTTCTTTTCATTTTCTAAGGATACATAATTCAAAGAAACTTTTGTTGGCTTCGTGATTTAATTGTTTGGCATCATAAAATGTTAATGGTAATTTTATATTCTTTTTTCATTTTTTCCCATTCAATGGCTTACTTTAGGTGTGATCTTATTAAGCAGAAACTATTTTTCGGTCAAATTTATTACAATACGTTCAATATTTAACGAATATGTAGTCACCTCTCATAGAATTCCAACTGATAGCAATTTGTTCATTTTTAAAATATAAAAGTTGAAAATCATATCACTTGTTGTTCGTTGATCCCTTGCGGTGGACGAAAAAAAGAAAATATCTCCTTTTATCAATTGTTGACAATGTACATTGTATAGTGCACATTTACACATTCATTTATATTCTTTTTGTTAGGATGTTGTTTCTTTTTAATTTTATTTCCATATGTGAACACCAAAAATCAAAAATGATAAAAGTTTCCATCGTTTTATTTTTCTCGCACTAACGAAAGTAAGCTATAAGCAACAGCACCAGTACATCAGATAAACTGATTACGAAAACAAGTAAATTGACCGATCTAAAAGGGTGCTAACAAGCAAATAAATTTATCTCTTTTTGGTTATAAACCAAACTTGACTCTGTTAAAACGAAATGCAAATAAATGAAACGCTTCGAATCGCTCATCAAATTTTTCTTCTCTTCAGAGGGAATTTAGTAATATTTATACTGGTTAGCATGGCCTTAGCTCATTTTAATATAGTCAACATAATGTGTGTGCCCAGTGCTATTTGCTTATGCATGCTCATGTTATTTTTTTCGTTGCTCATGATGCGACGTCTTAGCTTGTGAAAAAGCTTCTGTCTTTAAAAAGCATTTGGACCTGAGTCCGGTAATTGACTAAAAAAATGCTATCGCACCGTGAAATCCAGTTCTGAAAATAAAAACGAAAACAGTTGTCAGCAATATATAAATAGGATAATTTTATTTTGCCCAAGTTGCAAAATGCAATGAAATATTGAGATTTATGGGAATAAAATACGGTGTATTTTTTCAAAGTAGATTAAATATTTATTAGATCTATCTTTGAATTATTGTTGTAGCCCCATCTTTCAACAAGAAACATGTTAGATTTATATCTTTTTGTACCAAAGACTTACAATTCAATGCGCTTGAATTATAGATTTTCATTTTTCGGTTACAAATTTAATTGGAACATCAATAGCATGTTCGTCCAATGGTGTTGGACAGTTACTATTGGCCATGTAATAAAATTCAATAATTGACACGAGTGGCCAGAAACATTTTAAGGACCAATCTGTATCGTGTATGTTAAAATAAACCTGCAGCAAAATTCATTGGCGTTTTTATGAAATTTTCGATTTCAGTCTTATTCTTTTTCCGAGTAAATAAAATCAACTATATGAATAGCTTTTTACCATCAGTTACCGAGGGGAAATTTTTGATCTATTTTTCTAGATGATCCTGGCCGCTGAACGGATTATTGAAAGCTTTGTTCAGAGAAATTGTTGAGCAATATATGCTATTTAGATCGCTTGAATCGATAAATGAATTCACATTTCACATTGATATTCATGACGATAACGAATGTTGTTAACATTGTTCAATTTGGTTAAATTTATTCCTTGAATCAATTGGGATTGGATTTAATTTTCTTCTCCTAAAATTATCTTAAATTTCTATCAAAAAAAATATGACCTGTTCAATATAAAATTGTACTTTTATTAATATTCAACGAACAACACGTAACCTACATTTCTTCTCATAAATATTCTACGAAAATAAGAATTCGAAAGAAAAATTATTTTTAATTCATAGGTTCTCAACTTGACAGGATGGCTAATCAATTCTTGACACATGGAATGTGCTTTGAATGAAGTGAAATGGAACGCTTTATATGACATGATAGAGAGAGGAAAAGAGGAAATAAATTGCATGAAAATTCGAAAACTGAAAGAATATTTGCACATATCATACATACATAGAATTGTCAGTGGGCTTCAACTGATACAATTCAAATAATTTAAAATATTGTTTGCCAAATGAATCAGTTGAACAATTTAAGCGTTATAATGTTGTAGTACATTCAAATTTTTGATTCGAGTTTATCGAATCCAGCATTTTCGCATTATCCCTATTTCCATATGTGAATTTAAAAAAAAAAAGAATAAAAAATATAATGTCGTATCATTCAAGATGGAATTGTAATGTGTTGTACACTGTACAATGTACAGATGTACACCCTCGCAATTGTCATGGCATGAGAAATTGATCTGTTGGAATGTGAATGAAAAAAAAAAATGTCATGGTCAATGTGAGGAATATAATATGAGATGGTCGTTATCGTTTCTTCGACCGCTATAATTCTTCTCTTGTTCAACTTTATTCTCTTTCATTCCTTTTTTCATTTGTTATCAATTGATTCAAAAGCATCTATCATCGGTTAAGTTCGTTTTTATCTCGTATTCATTTTGGGAATGTTGTAAATTGGCTCATTCACACTTCCCAATATAAAAGTGGAAATCGATTCCTATTGTTATGCCATTTCATTTCGAAAAGTTGCTAATCGATTCAATCCAATGGTTTAAGATGTAAACAAAATATTTCAGCATCTGAGCTGTTCACATGTTCGTATGTCTGATTGAGATGTGTGATGTGAATACGTTGAATACGTGACTAACTATAAATGATTTGATGTTTTGTCCAATGTGAACATGGATCTATCGTAGATCATAGATTTTTGTGTCATTAAAATGAAAACAGTGAAAGCGTTCAGCAACTAGATGATTTCCAAAATATTAATAATTTATTTATCTATTATTTTTTTTCTTCGGCCCAAACATTTATTCACTATTTTTTCGGGGATGCATTATTAAGAAAAAGAGATTATGAATCTTTCCTGTACTCAAGTCAACTGGAAGAAAAGGGGGAAGAATCTGTTTTCATTCCTATCTCATATTCTCATACATACATACATGTACATGACCCAAGCGAATCATTCTGATTATCGTCAATTTTTTTAGTGTTTTTTTTTCTTCTCAAATCGATACCGTTGGGACATACACGATTAGGCATTTGCCTTTTCCCTTTTAGCCAATTCAATTTCAAGTGGGGCCCTACTTAATGTATATTGTGACAATATTGTCGAATTCGGTTCGAATATACTTCAATTTTGATTAAAATTCGATTTCAAGAAATTCCAATCTCAACCGATTCCAACGCATATAGCATCAACATTTTGAAATTTGGTTCGGTTTTTTTTTTTGTTTAATTCGAAATGGTCGAATTATTGACACATTCAAGATTTTATACATGAACAATGCTATCTGTGTGCTGAACAATGTGGGTTTGACTCGATTGTTATTCACACAGAACCAACCAGTTCCACATCAATATTCCTTTGAAACCAGAAAATCATTTCACCAAATACCGAATATAATAAAACATAATATGTACGTTCTGAGGAGAAAAAAGCCCAAAATCACAGGAATCCTTTTGATTTTATGTCATTATTTCCGCAATATCTGGATTAAGCGAATTGCTCCGATAGAAACGAAGACTATTTGATATTTGACATTACATATATGCTATTTCCTTCTTCACTCTCTGTATCAGATTAAATTTTTTCGTCTTCGAATCAATTGTTGAATCAAGAATATATATAAAAATAAAGAGAAAATAAAGAAAAAAAAGGAATTGAAAGAAATTTGTCGTTCACATTGTATGACCGAATTAATATGGATGATATGAAAACCAATTCAAGACTACATTCGATTAAAACAGTTCAAGAACGATTATTCGGAGAAGTATCATTCAATTTCATTCTCATTGGCTGAACCAGACCTTATATTCTCTTTTCTTTTCTGTAGCGAATTTCATCTTCGATTCGATTGTGTGATAAATCGCACATTTTTTTTTTTATTGAACCGCTGATTCTCTTCGGATTGCCATGTAAATGACTCGTTTCGATTACCGGTTGCCTTTCTATATGTGTATGTATAGTTTATGAAATAATCTTATAGATTTGAATTATCAGCCATTGGCATTCGCTAATCATATTCACAAAAAGAAAAAAGCACGCTTATACTCAAACGGCTTGGACCATTGAATCAATATTATCATTTATTGAAATAAGATGAAAAAGATAATGGCAAACATTCGACAAGCCTCAAATTATTCACTTCAATCGAAATACAAATGGTTTGATATCAATGCTGCTTTTGCCGTTGGGCTCAATTGAAATAAAATCCGTAGTTTATCTAAATGTTCCTTCGGCATTATTCGATCGTTAACAACATAAAAAGAATTGTAAGACAATCGTTTGATTGAATTTGGACTCATGTTACACTTTCATTTTAATTTTTTTTATTTTTTTCTCCTTTCTTTTCAATGCAAATTCCTTCGAATGAATCCCAAAAATAAAAAATTAAAAGAAAATAATAAATCTAAGCATTGATAAACAATAATTATTTATTGCTCAACTCATGCAATACAATTTTAAATGATCAACTGATAACGAGCCGAAAACCGAAAACTAAATAAAAGTTATACCTTCCGGCGATAAATTTAAGATTGATTGATGAAGAGCATGAATATTGATGTATAAAGCACACGACACTTCGTTTCATCTCTCGATACAATGTCAGTACAGCATCAGAGACTCTTTTTCCTATCTCAATTGTATGCTCGCAACCGAATGATTCATTATTATTACTATTGTTCGATTGAGATGGTGGTCAATGTTCAGTGTTCAGGCGTGATTATTACAAATATAATGAGGATGATTTCAAATACACGGTGTGGGCGCATTTAAGCTCTTGATTGAAAATTGAAACATGATTTCGATACTTAATTTGAATGCTATTCGATGCAAATCTCTACAAATCATCAAACATTACATTGAAGTATCGGTAATAGAATCGATAGAGCCCTGACTGCGTACGAATTCAAATTGATGTGGATGGAGAAAGTAAACAACTGGGCATCATTGGGTTTCATCTTTATTGCTAGAAAGCATTTTCAAGCCCACGTCGATACTTTCAATGACAGAAATGAAAAACGATAGGCTTCTGATATCGTTGAATTGAATTCAAATAACTGACTGAATTTGAGTATAATGCGACGGCACTTCATGCCTACGAATTGTAAATAATAATTAGAATATTTTCGTCGCATTTGAAACGATGACCTCTTGCAGAATGATCCAAAGTTGAATGTTCGCACCTTTTTGAAATCCACATGTTGGATCCACACGAAACGTGTGAAACGAAATTATGAAGCTTAAAAGGAAATGCTTTGCCAAAAAGGACTGTCTTAAAGGATTAGACGTTATGACTGTCAGTCGATGAAAAACAAAATCAATTCTAAGAATTTTTAAGCGAAAACATTTTATGATATTCGGTGTTATGTTGAATGTTGGATATTCAGATTGCTGGTATAACGTTTGCACTGCATAAGTCACACTGTGTATTAATCGGTGTTCTTTAATGAGTTTGTCTTTTTTTCAAAAGATTTTTGCCATTTAAGAGCTACATGCGTGCACAAAGCTTCGTCAAGCCTGTTTTAGAGAATAATCGAGCACGAAAAAGGTTTTTCAACCGAATAATGTCATACACACACACACACAAACACACACACACACACAAAAGCTTATCCTCTCTCCTACCTGAAAGGATCAGTTCCCAGTCTAACTGCGTCATTTCATCATCAATTGATTGAAAAAACTTTTTCATGAATGCTATTTTTAAGTTGTAAGTTGTACAGTTGAATCAGCATAGATTGTTCCATACTTGTAGGCTGAATCAAATGTTTGGCGAAATATTTGATCGGATATAAAATATATTGGTTTAATTCGATAGAAACAATGCCTTTGCAATGAAAGAATTTTTGAAACTTGAGGCGATAAAAAAGCAATTCAATACAATGAACGATGGGCGTAAATTGTTTGCCATTATTTATCTAACTGATTACGATTACCGTTGAGTAATTTTTTTCTTTGATCAGGATAAAAATTGAATTTTAAACTTTAAAACAATGGATCGCATTACATTTGGAGAAAATTCTTCAAAATCAAATAGCAAAGAAAAGGCGTTTTTCGTTTTCAATATGTTTGTCGTGCCTGTACATTTCATAAATAATTTAAAATGCATGAAATTTTCTTAATTTTAATGTCAGTGTTTAAACAGATGCAAAATTGAAGCAAAAGAGAAAAAAAAACACAAATTCCTTTGCAAAGAATATGTCACCGAAAAAGTGTCTCTTGTGTACAAAGTATATTTTAACTTGAGGATTTCTACTTTTAACATCAACTTTCAATTTCTTATTTCATAAGGCTAATTCAATTGTTTAATTCATGTGTGTTAATGTATTAGTTCTCTCTTATCTTCAACAGATAACCCTGTGCTTCATGCAGCCGTCAAATAAAATAATTCCGGAGACCCAAACAAACTTTATTCATGAGCTAATAATATCCGAAAATATTCGGGTAAAAGGTGTTGGATCGGTGAAAGCAAGGAATTAAACCCCTTCGATAATTCACATAAAAACAGCATTGAAAATTTAAACGTTTTAATGTTATATAATCATTCACAGTGAATTTCACACTCGCTGAACTAATTTAATTTTCCAAATTAATGCAGCTCAGTTTGAAAGTCCACTAGATAAACGCAAATATACGAAGGAAAAAACAGCCAATTATTCTAAGTTGAGTTTCAATATTCAATTAAACGTTGAGAATGTTTTTTCACCTCTCCAATTAGGAAACTCGGCGTTGAATTACAAAATAAATGAAATTTGTTAACGAAGTGGATAATTGAAACCACAAATAAGATCAACGCAAAAGCGAAAGCAAAAGCAAAAACAAAATAAATTAATAAGGAAGAACGAAACAAAATGCAGTTGATTTATCAAATGAGTGAAAACTATTTCATCCAATCAATATTTCGTTCGTGCATAACATTGTCAGCGATTGTAATTATGACTGTGTTTGTGCAAAAGTATTGATGAGCGATATAAACTTGAGACAGAACCAAAAAGACAACCGTGCTCTGTATAAGTTCCAAATTAGTTTCATCGAAAGTATCAAACAAAGGACGATAAAACGTGCGGCGAGTAATGATTTTTCAATCATTGCCAGTTGACATGGGCAAACAATAAGAACAATAGAAAACTAAATCAAACATTTAATCACTGTATCAGCAATGATATCATAGCGTCCATCTTTTTGTATACAATATAATACTATTCATGACAACGGGTAACAGCTGATGACTTGATGACGTTCTGATATCAGGAGGTTTTAGCATCGATATAATATTATCGCTATTATTTGGTTCGTAACGAATGACGGTGTAAAACGTTCATTAGCCATTGAACACTGTACAATATACAATGAACCATGAAACAACACAATGTATAAAAGCCGAATGCAGAAGAGAATCTAATACTTAAATCAAATACTGAATCGACGACATATTCGAAGCATACATCCATTGTATAGAAAATTTAATATTTGATGTAAAAAAAGTTAACAACTTCCAACCAATATCATATAAATATAATCAACAAATCGCAAACATCTGTGATCTGTGATATTATTAAACGGAAGGTGTGACTTTTGGCAGTGTAGAAACAACAGAGAAAACGCATCAAAATGTTTGGCAAAAAAGGGGCATTTTCATCAATTATCAATGATATTAAACCACCATATATTTGGTCATATGCATCATTACGTACCACACTAAATGAAACAAATCGTGTTTATGCACCAACCTATTCCTATTCATTGAATAATAATCAATCGTTTATATTTGATGAATGGAATTCGAATGGATATCAAAATGAATCATGTGATAAAGACGAATCGGAAGATCGAAAAATATTTGAATCAATTGTTTATTCAATGTACACATTAATATTCATAACTGCATTAATTGGCAATGGTGTTGTGTGTTATATTGTATATGCATCGCCACGTATGAGAACAGTCACCAATTATTTTATCGTTAATTTGTCGGTTGGTGATGTATTGATGTCATTATTTTGTGTACCATTTTCATTTTTTCCAACATTAATGCTACAATATTGGCCATTTGGATCGCTGTTATGCCATTTGGTTAATTATTCACAAGCGGTTTCGGTGCTTGTAAGTGCTTACACCTTGGTCGCAATTAGCTTTGATCGATACATAGCTATTTTATGGCCATTACGACCACGAATCACAAAGCGGTAAGTTTACTCCATCATCATATGACTCATGACCAATGACCAATGACCAATGACCATTTATCATTTACTTATATTTTACAATTTTATCTTTAATTTTTTATTCATGTGTTGTTTGAACATTTGTTAGGTTCAAACAATCAACACACTCATCAAATTTGAGCCCACAATATTCAATATTCAATCCCTTTCAATGGACGATGATTTTTGTTTGTTTATTGTTTTTTCTTTGTTACTGTGGTGTGATTAGTGAATAATAGCCGGTCCGTTATTTCGATTTCTCATCATTTCTCTTTGGTCCTTTCGTGGGGTGCTTCTGAAACTGCCCAAATAGCGGGCTATTCAAAATGAAACCTCTTATTGGAAAACCCTGTACAAATTGAATTTATGTACTTATTTTTTCGCTGCATAAACGACATTCATCTTATTTATTTATGCATTTTGTGTGTGTGTGTTGAGTGTTTAAAAGTTTGCCATCATACTGAATGTGTTTATTAATAATGGATGATCATAGCCAAAGCTCATAATCACCAAAATCGTTAACTATTATTATTGACAATATTGGTCCCCATTGTGCTCACTGTTTTCAATGACCAATGCTGCACATTCAACTTTGACTTTAGCTTTCCCATGAAATTTATTTAATATTAATTATGAAATTTATTAATTTTTGTTCAAATATCCACGATGTTTTATGTTTTTTTTTCACCTTTTGGCCACTAATTTTTAATTTAAACATTTCAATGAGTTGAAAACGGCATTGCATGAACAAAAAATGAAAGATCTAATTTAGAAAACACCGCGTTTTTTTTTGGACATCACAGTGCAATGCGATTCAATTTGCATCCATAAAAATGTTTGCACAGATTGATACTACGTTTCACTTTATCGGAATGGAAGGAGAAAGAAAACATTTTATTTTCTAATTACAATTTGTGACGGAGAAACGATCATCGAATCATTTCTATGGATTTTTCTGAAAAATTTTTAAGGCTTTATAAAAGCACATTTACACATGAATTTCCATTTCTGAATTCATTTGTAAGAAAACTTGTTTGAATATTGTTGTTGCATCTAAACTTTTGAATTGTTATAAATCGATTGTTTATGCTCTTATTTGTGTGCGGTGTTTTTTTTTCACAAACTTTATTGTCGTTTATTAGATTTGATTGATTGTTTTTGATGAGAAGTTAGTCCATGTTGACCATTTTCCATGTATGAAATGAATGATGAACGATCAAAACACTTGTCGACCTTCACATTTACGCATTTATTCATAGCTCGAAAATTTATTTATTTGCAGCGGTATTTCTGTTCATGCTCACTACTTAAAATGTCATCGAATAACTTTGCAATTCACACTCCTTTTAATGAATGTCTTAATTCGTGAATATTTTGCTATTGACTTCTGAGAATTGACCGCAGAAAATGAGAATATTTTAAACGGATTATGGCAAATGTCTGTGTATAAACACATATTAAACAAAAGAATGATGAGGTGGTTTGCTGGTTGTCGCCGTCTCATTCTACTGTTATTTGGCACGCATTCCAAGAGCTAATAACATCAATCGTTTGTTTGGTTGCTTTTTCCATTGGCATCCTTTTTTACCGTTTTTTTCTTTGGCCCTTGTTGCTGAATATATGTCTAGTATTTGATTTGATTGAAATTTGCCATGATTTGTGAACAAATGTGCGTGACACCGATATATTTCGCGTATATCATAAATATTTTCTTTTCTCGTATTTCTTTGTTACGTTAGTGCTGAGCATTGATAGACATTCTTAATTATAGTGTATACAGAAAGTTCTCGGAATGTCCTTCAGAAATCTTTCAACCTAAACAAATTGGATCAAATCAAAGATGAAATTGGGTTTGAGCTTTGCTTCATTATAATCATGTAATAACCCGTCATAATTACATTGATTGCGACCAACAGAAAAAGTGTTCAAAATTGCTTCGCTGAAGATGGATTTACATTTCATTTATATATTCATGGCCTTGAACATTCAGCAATAGAGTATATTGAGAAACTGAAAGCACACAGAGAACACAAAGCACACAACGAAAAATTGGTGCGACATGTTCATCGCATATTTTCTTTTCTTTTTTCATTATTAATACTAAAGTTTACAACAATACTGCACCATAAATTGATGTGCAGGATGAAAGATTCGCAACCCATGGCCCCTGAGAAAGAGAAAAGAAAATTTCTGTTATCGATGAACAGCAAATTATGCGCATTTATCAAATAAAAAAAATATAAAATTCATCTGAATCAACGAAACATCTGCTAATTAGCATATGTTTTGCACATGCGGTGCATATTCATCAGTCAAATGAGAGATTTGATGATGAAATCAACTGCGTCTCTGTAGAATTCATGTGTTGATGTTTGTGCGTATATGTTGACGCTCATTATTTTATTTTCACAATTTGAATTTAATGTTATTAATGTGTTATGCATAAATTTAGACCATTTTAATGAAAAATAACAAACTCAGTTATTCCATCGAAATTGTGTCGCCGTTCACATTATGAAAACCAATGAAATTTAGTCATTCTGATCGCATTCGAATGGCATAATTTTTATTTAGTTGTTTTTTTCTTATCCATCGTTTGTTTGTTATAACATTTTCCGGTAAATGGAAAAGAAAAGAAGCTTCATTTTCATTTTATTTTGCTCCATTTGTTATAATAATATAATCCAATGCCTTTTTTAATTCCATTATATGGCTCTTGTTTGAAATCCTTCCTCTCTTTAATCTTCTTCATTTCCTTTGTTCAATGACAATATTTTTCTTATTTATTTATGTTGTGTGATCGATGTTAAACATAGTTAATTCTTGTATTCAATGTTCAGGACTATGTGTTTTGTTGACTATACAATTTACATGCATCAGCCATCGTGAAGCTGTGTCATTTACTTTGTCATCTTAGATGCGTGAAAAACATACACACACACACATATATAGAAACACTTCCAAACAGAAGTACAGCAAAATGTTCAACAACCGGTTTCTCGTCAATCTCCTTATTATCCCGTCACGTAATCTTTGGCCTACATGCAAATCAAGGCCCTCTCAATTCATTCTCTTTCATTTATTTTTATTTTTCATTCTATGGCTAGTAGTCGCGTGTCTATATCGTACCAACGATTCAGATATTCGAAAAATCAGCTCCATTAATACATATATTTTATGGACTCATGTTACACAAAACAGGGCTACTTAAAATTTTAACAGCAAAGATCTTCAGAAAACTTGGTATTCTACACGAATTTCGATAAATTGTTTCAATTTTTGAAATTTGAATTGAAATAACTGTATGCATATTTTGTATTTTGTCTCTCCTTCATTTTTCCATATTTCATTTAATATCCACATAACGGCGTGCTCATATAGTGCTTCTTGAACTTAAATGAGACATTTGAAAATGCATTAATTTTAAAATGGCAAAAAAATTCAGCGTTTATGGTTTATGGCATTACGAGACATTAGAATCCTTTCTAAATGGAATAGCTTGTTCAGTTAATAATGATTATTATCATTTTTTCGGGTGAGTTACATTTTTAGCAAACATTTTATAGGAGATACAAACAAAGGACCAAACCATACAATTGTCATAGCTTTCTGTGCCCATTTCCGGTTTTCATCAATTTCTAATGAAACTTTTAATATTCCATCAACTTGAAATTGAACCGATTACTTTACAAAAATTGCATGAATGAATCGCACTCAAGGCATCGGCTGAGATAGTGTTGCCTAAAACTGCCTCAGTTCAATGGAAGAGAATAAGGAAATGAACTGCCTGTCATTGTTGTTGTAAGTTCAAAAATTGTTTTAAATTTATCTGGTGGCCGCTCGATATCATTCCAAAAAATCCAGAAAAAGGATTTGTAAATATTTGTGGGGTTGATTCAAACTCTGTTTAATGATAACAATAAAGCCAGTAATAATAATTGCTTACATTTTTGATTATTAAAATAATTTCCGACAAAAGTACATTGATGAAAACTGTATCAACGGTTTCGATTGTGATCAACATGTTAGCAAATTGTCATCTGTTATTAAAATCACAAAAACTCCAAAATCACAACAGAGAGCAATTATTTAAATAAGATTTCTTTTTTGCCTTTAGTCGAAGGAAGCCATTGAGCGTTGTATGCGAACAAATAGTCAAATCCCATTGAGTCCCATACAGGCTATATAACAAGAAACCAAATGGGAAATTTCATTTGTTTCGATGTGTAGACCATAGACGAGAGCTGATTTTATTTTATTTTTTTTATTTTTGCATCTCTAAATGATAGCACATTTGCTGAATTGGCAGTCTGTCACGCTCAACATCAACCGGTTGGCCTATTCATTGAAAAGTGTTCTGATTCTTATTCGCAACTTGAGTTATGAAAATATTTAGGGTCAAAATCATTCACACGCACATCCACATGCTTCTTCATGCCTAATGTATAGACGATAGACGGACGCAGAATTACTGATTTAGTTATTATTCTTTACATTATTTCTTTTGAGCGCAATTTTCCGATGTCCAAATTTCAATTCTATAAATTATTTGAAACACAACGCAATATCTTTTGAATCAAATTCCTGCTTTAGAATGTTGTTGCAGTTGATGATATGTAAAAAGGTTCCATTAAGTTGAGTTTGTTTTAACAATGTTGTTACATCATTACCATTGCTGTTTCAGTTGTTAAGCTACCGCTTCCGACACATTTTTATCCTTTCCTTTTCCATTTGGTTGATTCAATATGGCAATAATGAGTGATAAATGTTTTGAACAATATGATGATATTTTATCGTTACTCTGCTGCCATTGTATGACATGCGGCTCATGAAGGGCTTTAACCAAATGATAAATTAAATATTAATCGCCTTCGAACACGAATATTCTGAAGCGAACATTGAATTGAATTTCAAATTGATATAACGTGATTCACTCCGTTTAAATGTTTGTACAATCAAAATTAAATTTTGGTAAATTTTCTTTTTTTTCTTTTTTTGTGTATCAACGTTCCTTTATTTATATTTTGGGTCACTATACATACATTCAATTATTTCGTTTTATTATCGTAGTTTGGCAAATGTGGCGGTTATTTGACACAATTCGGTTTGGATTATTTCAGAAACGCCATGTATATAATTTGTGCTGTTTGGGCGATAGCATTGTTAACTGCATTGCCAATACCATTAGTTACGCGGCTCGGTCAACCTGAGGAATGGTATAAGCATTGCGAAAGGTAAGTTTCAATATGTTTTCCTTTTCTTCACATCCTTATTATAAGATTCGAGGAATGTATTGGATGAGAACAGCATCTCCAAATATCTTTAAAAACTAAGATAGAGAGAGAGAGAGAGAGAAAAAACATTTTCGAAGATTTTTGATACTGGACTGATTCCTATACTTTTGCAGTACACTTTGTGCGCAAAAGAATATCTGTAGCAATAGGGGTGGAAATTTGCAATCTACAGTATAGCCATTTGGTGTGGATTAATGATATTAACAGTAAATTGTTTTTTTAATGATTATTATTATTAATTTTATTGAATAATAATTAATATTGTAATTCGGATGAGCTTCGCCGAAAATTGCATTTCACTAGATTGAATTAAAACCTAATTAAAAAGTGTAATTGTAAAATACGGTTCAACATTTCTGAATATTTGAATAGTTTTGTCAGGGAATAGTGATTTTGCATCCCAAAATGCAAAACTTACATCACAAAATTGGAATTAGATTGGAATTTTCTTAGGAAATACTTTCGAATTTCGTTCTGAAAATATTGGTTTCGAAATAAATGAAAACATAAAATCAACTCAAAATTGGATATTTCTGAAAATGAGAAACATGCCATACTATTCAATCGTTTCATAATATGATTGCTTTTTCGTAAACGTTCAGAAATCAAATTCAAGCGATTGAATGCAGCTTTTGAAATTTGGGATGCGAGATCAGACTGCCGATTTTCAAATGATTTTTATGATTTGTTTTTAATTTTCAGATACGTATGCGGAGAATATTGGCCAAAGCCCGAATATAATTATTATTATTCGATTGCCTTATTAGTTTTACAATTTGTTGTACCTTTGCTTGTACTTATATTCACATATACACGAATTGCGTTTGCTGTTTGGGGCAAAAAACCACCGGGAGAAGCGGAAAATTCTAGAGATCAACGCATGGCAAAATCAAAAAGAAAGGTATGCTATTTATTTGGTCGAAAATCGAAAATATTTTCATGTTTTACAGTTGTTCATATTTTGAAATTTCAATTTCGAACATTTAATTTGATCTGACACATTGACGCATCTCGAACACCATAAAATTCAAAATGTAGACTATAAACTGTATTTTTGGTTTTATGGATTTGTTTTCAGTCAATTTTGTTCAGTGTTTTGCATGCAAATGAGGCAAGACCACAGACAAAACGTTTGCACTGTGCATATTGCGTGAAATGAACCAATTTTTATCTTTGAACTTCGACTACTATATTTTATTTTTTTATCAACGTATAAACAACAATGATTCACCAAAACGATAATAATATGCCATTATGCCTAATGCCAAACAGTGGGAGAACAACAAATCCATGAATTGTTTGTTCATTTCGAACGTTTTGCCATCAAATTTATATGGGCCAATCTGTTTTGGAATTATTTTATGAACATTCGTAGATCCGCGCTCTTGACATAAGTATAAATAAGTATTTTGTTTGAATATCTAACTATAAGCTATTTTCATTTAGAATCATGACTTTTGTCACATATATGTGAATATGGAGCATTTATCCACGTAACTGGGAGAGGTTTTGGTTCTATTATCGTTTTTTCTCGTTTTCCTGAAAAAAATTCTTATTTTCATTATTTTTCATTCATCCGGTCGAATCACATCTTGTTCATCACAATAAATATATTTCAAAGTTCGCTTACATTCTGATTCATTTACGGAAGTAATTAGCTTAAAACTTCAAGCAAAGTTCAATAACTTGGCCTTTTTTGGATCGACTAATATCATTTGTCTTTGTATTATATGGGTATGAAGAGTCCTATTCTTCGCGTCAATAAGCTCATTGCATCAATAATGAATATGTTCGTCACAACATTGAGTAATTCGCAGCTTTTTTTTGTGAATAGCAATAATACACGATTGCCTTAACTAGAATGCATTGAATTTGAAGTCCTCGCTTGAGATCCAAACAAAACCATCAACGAAAAAAAATAATAATTCTTAAGCCATGGAAATGAAAAAGTTTATTAAATCGTGGCTTTTCTGTCACATTTAGGCCTTCGCATATTAACCTTCATCTGTCACTAGCGTCAAATTGATACTTTTCCTGAATTCAATTGAACACATGTTTTCCTCTTTTTTCTAGCGTTTCATTACATTGGAGCTATGACTAGAAAGTCCAAAACAACTTTCAATAGGGCTCAGAATTGACAGGTCTTCTTTAAATGTTACCTTTTGTGGGACAAACTTCCGCATAGTTTCTCAAATACACTCCCATTCATGAAGCAGAAGCATTCAAATTTATGTTCACCAATATTTTTCGACATTTTTTCACAATATTGTTGTACTAAGGGACAGATAGAAAATTGATGGAACGGATGAAGGTTAAATGTATGAAACAAAGCATGCATCAATTGCCAAATGGCTGAATAGCTGAAGTGGTCAAATGCTATTGTAAGAGAAAAGAAAATGGAAATGCGTTTGACATGGATCTATTGGATTTAAGTAAGGAAATATCTATAAAATATCGTCAAATAAATAGCACCACAACAATACAGAATATGAAATTATACCGATGAAAAACACAAATGATGAAAAGAAAAACAGTTTTCTGTCATTACACATTACACATAGCGTTTAAGGCAACGAATGATATTTCGTTGTTGAATGAATAGTCGCCTTTTTGTTCAGATTAACATGGAAAAATGTGGCGATGCCTCGAATTTTTATATTATATGTATATTGTATACATTTTGTTCTACGATGTGGATATTAGCCAAAAGAACGATGTTTAATATGAAAACATCGGACTATGGGTCTTTATTTGTGCGTAATGCGTATTGCATACGAAATGATTAAACGATTTGACTGAAGACAATAATCATTCTTTCAGCTTCGGTTGATTTATATTTCATTGCATGCTTGATGAAAGTTTTGGTCCAATCAGCTAGTGGTCAAATCACAATGCATTCCGGCCTTTTCCTTCGGTTGAATAATTGGTGCAGATAACTAACTATGGAACAACGTCAAATGGAAGTAAATCTTTTTATTGCCAAATATTTGACCAAACTCCAACATCTTCATTTAGATGTCTTCATTTTCCAAATAATATATCCATCGTTTCAATCTGCAAACAAAGAAATAAGAAAATGTAGTCGCATGAATCGTGCATGTATTGTGCGTACGGAGCTGCACTTGAACTTCACTTGATATGGATCTGCTACTCCTATCTCCTATTTCATCTCACCCTTAACGGAACTCTATTCTATTAACAACAAAAAATGTTCATCAATCCATTCAAATTGTTAATTTGGTATCCAGTATTGTTGACATTGATATATCAACGCCACTCATAGAATAAACAATGAATATATTATGATTTACGTTCATTGTTGGATTAGGCCACTAATTAATAATAATTTGGACGAAATTCAGGTGAAATTTTAAATGGAGACTTCATTTATCCGAAAATAAATGTTTGGTTTTGTTTTGTTCGGTTACATTTGTGTCCTACCGATGATGACGCGCTTTTTATTAAAGGAGAGCAAAAACACCACCGGAAAGGATGCGGTGAAGGAAATTAACAGATTTTATTGTTGATCATTTTGACTAAAGATAATTATTTTCATTATTCTGCTATTACATATAAGTTTTGACGTCTTTCTTTAAATTTATGCCGAAATCACTGACAAAATCACATTATATTTTTGTTTTCTGTTTCTGCATAAATTCTTGATTTTAATCTCATTCATATAATTTGTTGACCACATTAATTTTTTAAATGTGGTCTCTTGAATTTTGAACTATATATATACACACATTTTCAGAATTTCGAAACTCCTTTCAATGGCGGATCAGCGAATGGGAAAATAAAAATAGCATTGCAAAAATTGAGCAACGATGACCCGATTGTCAATCGTTCTAAATCATGATTGGCTGAGCGCAGAAATCGTAAAAATTTCACATTACAACCATTACTATAATAAATCAACGATCCCAGTGTCCTCAGAACCACGATTGAAGTGTTGTATTCTATGGAGCGTGGAGGCGTTTGAAAGAAATCAAATTGCTTAATCATGCTATTTAATTTGTTTCGGATATTTGAATCCTTGTTATGTTTTGTCATGGACTCCATTTCGTGCACAAATTGAAATCTCATAAACATCACACTCTTAAGTATTTATTTATTTATTATTATTTTTTTCGCTCTAATATTAAGATGTCAAATTCTGAAAATGGTTTTTTAACCAAAGTAAATTCATATCAATGGGGAATTTGTCTATATCCTGTTATAAATAATAAATCGTATTCATCATCACAACAATTGGTAACGACTTCCTGGATTAGCACTCTATTGGATAGACTCAAAAACAGCCTCATTCAATTTTCTGAATTGAGAAGCATACGATTAGACTTGGAAATAAAAATGCGAATGTGATTACAATCATAAATGCATATAAAAAGATGTATATTTAAAAAATTTGCAATTTGTATACAAAAATGAATGAGTGTTTGGATATATTGATGACTTGTGTACATCTGAGTTTGTATCAGTTTAACGATCTGTATCAAATGAAAAAAAAAAAAAAACAAATTGAAAACGTGATAGCTTCATTTCTGTTTATTGTTTGTAAGAGTTTTTATTATCATTTTAATGATATGCTGTTGTTGAGCAAGATTTAAAACTCTTAATAAATCTGGATAATAAAGTGCGGAATACGTAATTATGTGCTAATTTTTAATTTTCAACCAATAAACACACATTCACAATATGTTCGGAGTGTCAATGTTTTTTGTTATTTGCACAAGTAATTTGCAATCGTAATGAGAATCCTATTCGTTTGTCTGAAAAAACAGTTTAAAGGCTCTTTTCTATATGACACATGAACAATGTTTCCATTTACCATATGGCACATATACTAGGAACTGAAAATCAATGTGCCCAAAGGCCTACAAAAAAAAAAAAAAATAAAGATGGAACCTGAATCATTCAATTATACAATTGAATTGATTAGTAGTTTATTATGGCAAATGAGATGAAGCATACATTTTATATAACATTCACTATTACAATTCTACAATTTTACCATTTTTATGAAAGATCTCAAACGCGATTTTCGAAAACAATGATAAACGTGGAATAGTTTTGGTATACGATATACGACATTTATACCGTAAAACATTAATATTTATATAAATAAATTTTTAAATGAACCTGTTGACTGCCGACACAGTCTCAATACTCAACACTCTGGTTAACCACATAATATGTCATCGTGACAGAAAATTTCTATTATCTGGATATAATGTGTCGGTTTAGGTTTGAATTTTTTTTTCTTTTGAATGTTCCTTTGTTTCTATTCAGTTAAGATGTTTTCGAGCGAAGCAGTTTGCTATTACAATTATTATTCGAAATTCAAACAATTTTAGTCTTTGTTTATATCTTCATTGTGATCATCTTTCGTGTCCATCGTTTGGTAAACGCTGAATGTGCATATTTTGTGAAATTGTCTTTATGAATGGTATGCGGTACTGAGCTATAACACAGCATGACTCTTCTCCAAACTGGTCGGTTTGAAGAAAAATGATTGAAAAATCAAAAGTGAATGGAATATTATTAAGTAATACCTATATTTCTATGACTTCGAAGCCAAACATCAAACATTCCAAACACAAAATATACAATTATTTCATTTGATTTGCTCAATCATAATAATAATACACGAAAATACCCTACGGTCATATGTGTATTTACTGTACGTCATTCATTCTATTTTTTTTATTTAAACATCACAAAATGAAATGTAGATGACGATATAGGCTGATCAATTAATGGCGCCTCACTTCGCTATTTCAAATTAAATCAACCAAAAAAAAAAAAAAACAATAATATAAAAAATGTGGCAGTGATTTGAACCCAAAATCATCACTTAATCATCAATATCGAGTGACTCTTTCAAATCAGAGGCGTCCAATATTTGTTATTTAGCTTTGCGACGCAAAGTTTGCGTTTATGAATAGAATAATTATGCGGTTCAGACCACGAATGATAATTTTGATATCGAAAAATTAATGAAAACATGAAATTTTTTCTAATTAAACTTTGATACATTGCCATGCCACATCATACAATACATGCCCAATGCCCATAATCGCATTTAACAATGGTCCATCAAAATATGTATATAAGAAAGAAGAAGAAGAAGAAGAAAAAGAAGAATAGAAATATTTTTACGTAGGCTTGTTGAAATGTTCAATGTTCAGTCCATTAAGAATAAACAATTATTTCTCATTGGTCACTCAATCACAATTAATTGAGAAATTTCTAGCCGCCGACCGTCAAACAGATTGTTCTTTTAAATAAAGAAGACAAACAAAAATACAGAGCCATTGACATTAATGTTTATGCTTAGGAAAGAACAACCAACAAAACGAATTGAACAAAACCAAAGAAAGAAAAGAGGAAAAAAGACCTAATTCTACAAGGCATTCCAGTATTATTATTTTGTATTATCATCTAAAAAACATTGAGGGAAGACAAAGAACGTTAAAAGAAACTGCAAACTGGTTTGTATGTGTCAATTGAATGGATCGCATTTATTTTAACTGTGAACAAACAGAAATTGAATTTGCTTTGTGCATTTGAAATTCGGATTCAACGTTTACTGAACGTTGTGTTCAAAGTTTAATATTCAAACAAGGTGATTTTCATACAATTTACAGATGATAATGTATTCGTGCTATGAATTTGAATAACAAATTTTTAAATTGATGCAAAAACCTCATCAACTAACTGCTCATATTTTTCAAGCCATTTTGAATTTCAACACAGAAAATGTCATTAACAAAATAAAAGGGACAGGAAATGCATCGAAAGTCGAAAATTTTTTCGCAACCACGAAAAAAAATCGTATGTAAATAATAATCGAATATGATATAGGCATTAGGAAAGTGACGGACACAAAAAGTCCCTTTAATTTCGTAAAGATATTATTGATGCGCAAAAGAGAATCTATGCAAATCAAATAAAATTGTGTGTGGCATGTACATTTTCGTAGAAGAAAAGGCCGACACTTTAGCAGAACGTTATTGAGACAATACATCACCGGGGAAAAAAGTCAAAACAGTACAAAAAGCAATAAGACAATCGTTCGGAATTCGGTCCTCGCACTTATTTCATTTGAATTGATTGGAGTTTCGATGTTTAATGTTTACGGATGATTGGAATGAACTGTATTGATTGTTTCATTTGATTTAATTTAAATGGAATCGACGATGTATGTACTGGATCTTTTATTTTAAAATGGTTAACTGAATTAGACGTTCGCAAACACAATGTTTACCGGTTAAAGGGAAGAATCACGTGGTTCGGTAACATTTCAGAAAGCGATGCAAATATTTTTAGTGAAATCTTTGAAACTATGATAAAACTACGAAGAAAACGACCGTAAACGATGTCGATGATGATGCGAACGCTGTAATTGAAAGATTCGACGTTTGGCTAAAAGACTAATGCCTTTTTATAACTCAAAATCTTTTCAGCACAAGTGCGGTAGTTTCGTTTGCGATGCCATTGCCAGTTTCCTTTTTTCTTTTATCATCCCTTTCATTAATCGTTCTTATTCTTATACAGTTCACGTAAATGGAGCTTTGGTGCGTGTATATTTAGATGTTACGATATTATTCTTTTGTATGTGATCTTGAAAAGCGCTATCGACGCCACTTCGTCAACTAGTGCCAGTTGCCGGTTTTTGTTTATAGCAGACGGAAGCATATTGTGTACTCATGATTTTCATATTTGCCTATTTCATATATGTAGACATAACTGTAAGTATATGTTCAGTGAAACTGTTCAACTGTTTAACTCCTTTCGAGGGGCATATGTTTTGTCTTCCATGTCACATTCACATCTTGAATACTTTTCAAGAACAACAAGAAATGATGGGAATGAGATTGCTGAAAAAAAAAATATTGGATAATACAATAGTATATGATATGTGAGCTGCCTAGCAGATATGTAATGTATGATGTGTGAATCGTGATTCATTCATTTTCGCATCACATTACCTCAGCATTATTCATCTATTGGATATCGGAAGTTCACGTTTTATTCCGGAACTGAGAATCATATTCACCTAATAGGCTCAAATGGTGTGGCATCTTAAATTGAAAATACCGTCGACACTTGCAAGTCATGACACATCGCTAAAAATAAATTTAAATCCTTGTGTATTTTCATTGTTTGTTGTCATTTTAAATTTTGTCTACCATTTCAGTGATTGAACATTTCCGTCGCTCCATTGGGCCCATTTCTGTTTAATCAACCATAGTTTCACTGATTTTGTTGAAGAAATTTATAGCTTGAAACCAGTTTCGACGCGATGATGAATTTTCCATCGAAAACGAAATGGAAATTATCCTTTGAATCGATTTTTATATATATATTTTTTTTTGTTATTTGGAAAACTAATGCTCAAGGAAAATCTCATTCTTTCGTAATCTTCTAGCTTTTGTGTTGAAAGACGTGCAATCCACATATATTAACAATGACCAACTGACTATTATACATAAAGCGTAGTTTTAAACGATTCACGTTCCAGTTGCCTTGAGTTTTTCTTCCAAAACCACTGTCAATATTACACGTCATTAATGAAAAAATCATTTCATAAGAATTTGAGGATTTTACACAAGAGTAAAATCAAGTGTTCCGCTCATGTTTTGATGTAATTTAATTCTCAATTTACAATCGCAACATACATTTTAATTACAATAATTGATAATTTCACTGAAAAAAAAATCAAATCAATTTTTTGTTGTTGTTCATTAGATCGGCGGTGTAGTTTCGCTTGCATAACACAATTTAATATTATGTTCATCATAAAAAAGCAAAACATCCTCCAAAAAAAGAAACGCACTAAAATCTAAACGATTCATCGTTTTGTTTCAAATTACATTTGATTTCATTGAATTTTCATTATCTTCGGATTTCATGCAATTTATAAATGTTTCCTTCAATTGATTCGATATTCAAAATCATGGACAAATAAATGAAATTCACAGTGAGCACAAGAAAATTTTATGCGCATAACCTTTATTCACACGTTCCACTTGACGACAATGATCTTTCGGTAAATGGAAACGAAAAAAGAAACGACGCAGGCGAAAAAAAAACCAACGGAATTCAGAAATCAAAATGAATTGTCCAATGTGGTTCAGTTCACATTATAGTGAATCGTTGACTGAAGGGAATGCAGTGATGGTTAAAGTCACTTCATTCAATGAATTCAAAAAATAGTGGCACATCGAATGCGAATAAAAGACGAAAAAAATACAAGAAAAAAAAAGAAATAATGTAAAGATTCCAGCTCAAATCATCGAAACAATGTTTAAATTTTTATACGTTCATTGCGCTATGAACAAATTATTGGATTACACCACACTCCCATTGCAATGGGTATGAAGTAATAAAATAAACGTGAAAATAAAAGAAGATGAAAAAAAAACGAAAGGCATCACACAAGAAGAGAAGAAAAAAAATCAATACAGCAAAAACAATGGCAACCAGAAAAAAGTTTATACACAAACACAGAAAACCAAATTATTTCGATCGTGGTCAACCATCAGCACAATTACCATATTTGTCCATATGACACAATAAACCAGGGTAATGATTTTTAATGAAAACGGTTGAATATTTTTTGTGCTTCTTGAAAACGTCGTCGACGGCCGAAATCATTTAATAGACGAATGAAAAAAAAAAAAATTTGTTTGATGAATGATTACACCTAATATTTCTTGTTCCATATCCATGAATGAACGAAAGAAAAAACGTCTAACGTACAGCGTACAGTCAATTATTAAGTATTATTTCCAATATCCAATGTAACCCATAATTTGTTCCATCCAGTATATATGCTTGATATTTGATGAACGAAAGTAATAACGAAAATACGAAACAACTGCGAATCTGAGTAAAAAGTGTTTGGCTGGTATGTTACTCGCCTACCTTTAAGCGATTATCGATTGTTGTTTTATTTAGAGAGTACCGACATTGGTTCACCAATTGGTTACAAATCGCATACGCATTAAAACACGAAATAGTAAAATATAAATGATTCATCGGACTTTGTAAACTTTCCTAAGCAATAGAGTGAAAATGGCTAGGCATAAGGTAGGTATTGGCGATTGGCAGCTGTTTGAAAAGGAATCTATGAATTTTTTTTTTTTTTGGATAATAACAAGCTCAATTATTGTGTCCGACTATTGACTAAAGTGCTTATTTTTATACGCTCATTCCTTCTGTCGTCTCTTTGTTTTTCTCAAATTTTTTGTTTTTTTCACTGTGTTGTTGTAGTTGTTTTGTGCTTATGTGGCGCTTTGGGGCCATAATTATCCGATCATAGAATGGCTGTGAGATTTACATCTGTCACCTGACTATTAACGCTGTGTACTGTGCACGCAATCAAATTAAAACCATATGTACGAAAAAAAAAATTTATAGAAGAAAAAGGAAAACGTTAACAGATTAAAACAAAAATGACGAAACACTGGATAATATCGAAAATTGAACAAAACCAAACGTATGATATATGAACAATATAAAATATCTTATAAAATGAAGTTTGCAACAATTTCAAGTTTTGATTACATCCGCAATAATATATTTTGCATCATCAAAATGATTACAGCGATTGGCTCTGTAAGATTCTTCCTCATTTTGTACTAAGCCCAAATGAATTGTTGTCATTATTACATTTATTCGGAAGTGATTTAAAGCATCCTCATTTCATTGCTCTTATCGCATTTCTGGTAATGATTTTTCAGGTAGTTTTGAGCCTTTTGTATCAATTGTCCGAATAATTGCAACGATGACATTAAGTTAATTGCTTAAAATCGATAATGTGAGAAAATCCTGACGTAAGGGCCACTTATGGAGCGCAGAGAGGACAAATGCACAAACATATGCTGTATACAATTAATATTTCTTCTTCGAATAAATAATAAATAAATAACCGATGATTTATCATTTATAATGTTAAAATGTATAAAAACTGAAAACCATATGTGCGCCAAGCGCTCAATGCCATTTACGTTTTTGCACACAACTATCGTGTAGTTGGCGATCAGTTGCTGATGCACACATATGCAGCGGTATCAAGACAATGAAACAATTTTTCGTCATTAGATTATTATTAATCGGTTGAATGTTGAATCATACAAAACAGTATACAAGTGAACGAGTGGCAAACGTGTGAAATGCTCGTATGCAAAATACGACCGGTGCCATTCGAACTGAAGATGGGCCCAATGTATTGGGTTATTTCACTTTTTGTGAATTGTTTTCATTTTTAATCGCTACGAAAATATGAAAGAGACGCGAATGAAACTTCTTTTTCTACCTTTGGTTGTTTTTTTCTTCACTTCCTTTTTTCTCTCACTTTGGATTCCGTAAAGTGGCATTTTATACGCTATTTTTATGTGAACATTTAAATACGAAGCATACATATATTAAATCGATTGGCACGTCGTGAGTGGATTGTTTTTCTTTTTTCATTTTTATTTTGTTTTGCTTTGTTTTGTTTTGTTTTTTTTCTGTTGATTTGTTCATTCGTAAGGTCATTTACAATACTTTCACTTTATTCAACAATCGCAATTATTATTATTAGCATCGGTCGCATCAGTTCGAAACGAACGGTTAAAATTTCTTGTTGTGACCATGTTGTTGTTCTTTTTCTTTTCTGCTGCGAACACTTTATATGTGTCTCCATTACTTTAGCGCACATTTTTTCAACTTCTTCTTGTTTTGCTAATCCGGTGGTATTTCATTTGAAATGGATTCAGTTTTTCGCCTTCTATCCATTTCCTACGACATACAAATGCATGCAAGGCAATCGTTATGTACCATTTCATGATAAATACCAATTTGAAGGGAAAATACACGAGTTTTTTTTTTTTTTTTGCTTCCTAATTTCTATCCGATGTGTTGGTGTTGTGCTTAATTCGATTGTCATGAATTGAACTTAATTTTAATCAATTGCTTGAAAACTGCAATGAAATTCATGCAAAACGATATTTAAACAGTGTATTCAAAACTGAAATGCTTGCACTCTATGTGACAATAAAATGTAATACCATACACCATTGTTCACATTGACGATATGGGTCTTTCACATTTGAAAATCTCTCTTTATCTCAATAATAATTGAATTGAATACGGAATAGTTCATATTGTAGAGGATTAATCATCTGAAATAGTGGAAATAAACAGAAATATACATTTTTCAAAACGATGAAAATGTCAATTTGCGTGCAGCATTTGATGAAATTGTTGGAACGAATGTAAGCGCATTGAAATGATAACGAATCTACATGTTTGTGTTTGTTATTCCGCGTCATAAACGAATAAGAGTCAAAAGATAATGTTTTCATACGTTTCATGTGAAAAATTGACAACGTTCAACCGTCAAATGCAAAATGCCAAATAAATAAATGTTTCAGCCAAAGCTTTCATTAAATTCATAAATAGGCAATATACTGATGTGAAATGACAACGCCGAACGATGGAAGCATGGTGGAAAAAATTGGAAAATTTGCGCAAAACGTCTATGCCGAATAATAAGTAATATTCAGGAAAGCATTTAATTTACTTTCACATGAATGCCTATCACATATTACATATATGATACGCAATAAACTAAACATGTAAAACACCAAAGAAAATGATTGTCTTAAGCCCTTTGTGGTTTGGTCCCTTTGATATTTAAGCTGGCCGATTTAACAAAATAAACAGATGTTCACATTTGACATTATATACATGTGTGTGATATGTATGGTGCAAGTAGCCCCCCCTCCCCCCTCCCCAAAAAAAAAGAAAAAAAAGGTTTGGCAAACTTGAATGAAACAATGTGTTGGAGTTCCAAATTTTCAAATGCGATCCAACAAAAATAAATTGCATTTTGAGCTTCTTAACGTTCTGGGAACACCAGAAAAGAAAACAATTCAAAACATTTGAGTTTTGGGGGCGCATATGTTTGAGCGTTGTGTATGATGTATGACGACGTATGGATGTGCGCCTTCCATTCCAAACGAGTAGGTGAAATTGTTCATTTCATGTGAAAAAAATTTTTAACCGAAAATTATTATATGAAGAATAGTCCTTGAACCATCAATTTCATTCTCATCTATTGTTTGAAGCATAATTTTGAAAGGACCAGCAGCCAATAAACAGTAGACAGCGTTTTCATATTCAAGTGCTTTGCGATTTTCGTACTTTTGTGCGTTATTCATGTGCACGTTTCAATTCATTCAATGAATTCGACAGAGATTTTGCGCGTTTATTTTGTCTATCATGGAGAAATTTCATTTTCCGTTATTCCTATTTTATTGAGCAAAAATTATTTGTTCGATCTTTGGTTGGCTTCCGCTGGCTTTGGTATAATAAGATGAAGATTTTTTTCCTTTGATTTGCTATGAATTCTGCAAAGTACTACTGACTGAGACAGGGCCAACAAACTGATATTCACATTCCGATTGATAGGTTTTTAGATCGAAATTCATCTTTTAGGATATTTTTTTCTTTGTTCATTATTTATTCCATTGCTGTCTCTCTTATAAGCTTATATGCTTTATATCATTATATGCGATTTGATAAATAATTTACGGAAGGAATGCTCCGTCCCAGGTAATAGTGGGTGTCTTTTTTCTCTTTTCTGAAGCCAATGCATCGAACTGTTAATATCAACTCTCATATAATTCATATTGATCTTTGTATATTTCGTCCATAATTTTGTTTCATCATGTGAACATCTTTGAGCATAGTTGCTGATGTAATCTATTGATATTTGCCAAAGGGAAACAAGCCAACGGCAATGTTCATATGCAAATAGTGAGAATTGAGTTTTCAATAATTTAGTATGACTATCGGTTGATATTCAAAATTTATATTCTTTGATTGCATATTGAATGGAATGTATAATGAAGGTATCAGACATATTCAACATTCCAATAGTCATTGGAATTTATTTGATTCTTCTTCTTCTCTTCCTTTGCTATATCAAATCGAATTTGTGCAAAAGCAATAGCAACATACACGAGAAACCGATATACAACATTGAAATATATCTATGCATGGAATATGAAAAGAGGATGAAATTGGGGCATGCACATCTTCTTTTTTTTTCACATAAAACGAATTGAATTTCGATCAAATACCGAATACCGAACACCCCAAAAATGCCATCAGAGGTTGCCATCATTCGAAATAGAGATTCTCATTCTCGTTCATTACAACTCACAACTATGACACTATCTGAATCTATCATTAATGCAAAACATAGCAAAATTGATCTAGAATTAAATTTGAATTAGTGCGGTGGCATATTTGTTAAATAAATGCCGCGAAAGAAGCAACGAACATTTTTAATAAAAACAAAATTGAATTCGAATATATGGCAAATTGGACACAACGCATTAAATATTTAATAAAAAATCGATTGCTTTCAATGAGATCACAATAGGCGAAAATCATTTTCATAATAAATCTTATTAAACCAATAAATATTCTTGTTTGAAACTTTTTTGCAATTTTCAAACAGATTTTTCTTGGCCTTAAGAATCACGTAAGTGGTATTAAAGCCTTGAAATGAGAGGGCGAAAGACTGAATGAACAATGGTCAAATGTGATTAGCATTTGAAACCTATTAAATAAAAAAATGTATTTTGATCGCAAAATTATTTCCACAAATAAACTTGGTAATTTATTAGACAGACTGAAATATGACCCGGCACAAGATGAACCGAAATGAAACGAATCGAATAAATTTCAAAAGATTTTCTCGAAATTAACTGTAAAGTTCCATTATTATTCAAATTGTTTGAATAACAGATGCCGTCGCAAAAGATGAACACACAGATAGAAGAATAGATATTGAAAATACGTTAAAGCCTCAATAACAATTTGATAAGAATGATTGTTCAGCGAAAAATATCGTCTCGGCCCTTAACTTGAGCGGATAAAAAAAGTTTTAATCTCTTTTGTTGCTGCTATTTTCCACTGTCAGATGTGATGCTGACAGAACGAATGGTCATGCTGTAAGCTTCCGATGATTTCGTCCATCAATCTAACGAAATCGATATTGTAAACAAACGAGAAAAAAAAATTCCACTAAGTTTTCACAGAGCAACAAAGAAGCCTCATTCAGGCAATGACTATTTAATGTTCTATAACGATTTCTTTGGATATTCTTGTGTTCCGATGCTCGATCATTTTTTTTCTCTTTCATTTTTCTGTTCCCCTTTCATAATTTTGTATTCATTTTATTTCTGTTTTGTTAAAATTTATGATGACCAAGTAATCGACATGTGTGTATTTTCAATCTGATTTGCATAACATATAATTAATTGCCTAGAAATAATGTTTAACTGTGTTGCATATGGAATATGAAAATGGAAAAATGAGAGAATGGAAGGCTATTTCAGCGTAAGTGGTCTTCTTATCGGTTAGATAAAAACGAAATAATAATAAAAAAAACCGTCGCATAAAAAAACTGAAATGTAAAATAAAATAAAGATGTTAAACAAGAACTTGAGATTATGCGACCTGTTTGAATGTTGAAATTAAAAATGAAATTTCGATTTTGTATTCCAAATATGTAATAATAATCGATTTCAAGTATGTACAATGCATAATAAGTATACAGTATGCAGTGTACGAATATGGCCAGGCTAATATTATAATGTTAATGTGATTCCCAATAATAGTGTAGCTTTCAAAATGCCAAAATGTATACACCTTTTTTCTTCCCATTCACATTCTTTACACCATACGAATGACAGCCATACATCTGTTTGAATAACTGAACGGCAGGCAACGAATGCGCTGGTCGTAATAATCATTGAAATGAGTGTTCGCTTAATTTTACGTTCTATTTCACGTGCAGAGATTTGAGGAATATTTTGCTGAATGGTTACGTTCATTCGAACAAACAATAGTATAATAATATGAATAATGTACGGATATTGAATGCTTTATTGAAAACTGGTACTGAAAAACAAAAACAATTTCTATCCATCTGCACTAAAAGTGTTCTGATAATGGATAAGTAATTCAACTTTCGTAAGAATAATTTTCAAAATTTCCTATTGTTCACCATCCATAATGCTTGCAAATTTGACTTTCAATGTGTCAAACAATGTGTGATTAGAAAATAAATTTGAATTTCAACTGAAAGCTAGAATCTTGTGAATCGGAGAATTAACAAACGAAAATCGATTTATTGTGAAACGATTTCAATGCGTATCAACATCAAAATCGTGAACATTATATGTTAAGCATATGGCTCCAATTTAAGCATGATACACATACGCAATTCAACCAAATTCAAACGATATCGAGAGCATTACATTTGAGGTTGATGGCTTGAACCCCTAACCTAATGAAAATACTCGGTAGAATTTTTCCATCAATATTTCAAAAACAAATAGCTCTGAAATGTTAACGTGTGATGCTCGATGCTTCGATTATGGATTATGGATAAGTGTACGAAATTTATGTGATATAAAAGATTTAACCAAATGTAAATCGTATACTCTGTGTTTATTGTGAATGCTGTTACCGTATTCGCATGTAAATCCATTTAAACATTATTATTTTATTTTTCTTTGCTTTGTTCGTAAAAGATAATCACGACACATGCATTAAATGGTAATACAAGATAAATTGTCCTGAGCTTAGACAATCTTCAATATCCTGATTAGGCCACTCCATAAGAATGAAAGAGAAAAATTATGTTTCGAAAGAAATAATACAAGTACTACAATCTACAACCTACGACATTAAATATAAACCACTCCATTTATCGATAAACCACGGGAAAAGGAAAAATTTACGAAGGGCAACATTGAACAATTGTTTATTTTGAAAATTCAACAAATTCAACAAATCGGTTCACAATAAATAAATAAATGTATGAATAAAAAAATAATAAAATCATTACATGTATGCTACTTAATACTATACCACCGAAATGAATAAAGAATATTTTCTTCTTTTTGTTGGTTAAATTGCTTTGCTATGTGATGAAATAATATATTTTTACATTGAATACAGTCGTTGGCATTGGCATTGTCAAAAAAATGTACGTAAAACACGATACCCATGCCGATCGATAAGGTGAAAACCCTGAAATGGTACTGATTATTATATTTGTCGTTTGGGCAAAATTAAACAATATATTTGATTGTGAAAAAATGAATCCTGAATTGATTCTAGAGGAATGGCATGTATCATCAATGAATGAAATGACAAATATTGACAAATTTCTCTCTCTCTCTCTTCCTCTCGTTGTCTCGGTCTCATAAAAAATGAAATCCTCTTAAGGAACAAATCATGGGCTGATAAAAATAATAGCAATCAACAAATGATCAAACAAAAATCAATACAATGAATTTGATGTAAAGAAAAATTATGATTGTTGTTTGCTACTGAAAATGGGCAAAAAAAGAAAAATATCGATTGTTGGAAATGTATTAAAATGAATGATAGTGAATCCATGACTGGCCATAATCCAAAACAGAATACAACACAAATTCATATTGTAAAAAATTGAATTGAAAATTGTTTTATTCGGTCTTTTGATTCATTCATACACATTTTTAGCATGAGTTTTATGACAAAAAAAAAAAAAAAAACAGCAAAAATTACACACTCAATGAGCTGGACATCAGCTAGTTTGAATTTTAAGTTATCAACCATCAATTCATGAACTGATAAACGTTACGATCATCATAAATGTTAGTTTTTATTATTAAAAAATAATTGTATGCAAAAAAGGAGAAATAATTATATTGACGTGTCTGTCAATGGCGTGCTTTTTCATTCATTCACGGCTCATTTGGTTACATCTCTTTCACTTTTGTCGTCTCGTTTAGCGAACACACGATGTTATGATGCGTGTGTACATTATACTTGGAACGATATCGAATAAAGAAGCAAAATATCAACGAAATAATAAAAACACAACAGAGAAGAAATAAGACGAAAAAGAAACGGTGACACAAAGAAATAACTTCTTTTTTTTTCTGTTTCAGGCATTCGAAACAGAAGCACAAGTTGCAGTGAAAGTCAGAACGGTTATTATGTGTGCGTTGCGCGCATAGTGAAAGATCACAAACAAATTATATGAAGAAGATGGTTTATTTGCTTATTTATTTCCTTTATTGAATTTTGAGTCGACCGTATTCATTCATTATATAGCAATTGAGCTCACTTTATATGAGCATCGAAATGGCACTATTTTTCGACTCTGTGTATAGGTGTTCTTGTGTATATTATTATGTGCCGATGGTGATGAGCAATGGTAAAAGTACATTTTTCTTATTTTGCTGCTTCTTTTTCTGGCTCACAGCCGAACTATATGGCAAAGCAAAGTCAAACAATCATGAAATTGCAACACCAGCAATATATTAACAAAGGAAAGAAGTAAAAGATGTTTGTAAGCGAAAGACAATCGCGAATTGCACATGCCATATACCATGAAATTAACCATTTAAAGAGCAACTAACAGCCAATTGGTATGGAGGATGAAAATGTAATGAAAAGAAATAGAGGCACAAAAAGGTATCATTCTATTTCACTCTTTATCATCTTGGTTGTTGCCTTGATGTTGTTACTCATTATTATTATTATTGGCTTTTGGCTTTCGGTTTTCGTTTTGCTATCATTTTGGACCCGAAACGGTGCGTTCACTCTTCTATCCAACTATTCGTGTACTGTGTACCGTGTACCGTGTTATTGTGTGCATATTGTTAACATCATTCTCATTTTCACAATTTCCTTATCGTTTCTGGTACTTGATGGTGGTATCTTTCTTTTTCTCTTTCTCTGTAACTTGTCATCATTGATTTATGTAAAGTTTAGCGTTAAATCTAATAAAACAATTTGCTATTTGAGAATTCGAAGGATAAAAACACTTTTACCATTATCATAGTTTGCATGCGCATCATTTCGAGTAACGTTTCAGCATCCATGTGAAGAGAATAAAAAATAAAAAAAAAATATACAGATATGGATGTATATGTCTGTGATGACAGAAATCGAATGGCATGGCATAGTGGTATATCAAATATAAAATATAACCGAGAAGGCACATTTGCCAATCGAATGGTTATGAGGTTTACTTTTTGTGTACATTGCTTGAACCTCTCACATTACTTCGACCACAAGCGAATTAATAACCATTTGAAGCTATTGAAGAGCAATAATACCAACAAATTGGAAAGGTAAATGAATGGATAATGAAAAAGAAGGAAAAGAAGAAGAAGAAGAAACCAGCCATATGGTAAATGGCTCAAAGTGCAATACCAGCCACAATTTTATTGGTTATTGATCCGGTATCTGCACAAATCGTCGTCATTGCCATATTATGCCATTCAATAAAGAGAAATATAATTAAATCAGTTAAGAATGGCATTGATTGAAATCTATAGTTTCCTTCTTGACCGAAACATCAATCAAAAAGTGACTAATTTTGAGTTCCGGATGTGGCTAAGTGAAGCCGCTAACCGTACTGATGAAATTAAGCAGCCCAAATTCAAAAAAAAAAAAAAAAAACGACAAGCAAATTCCGTTTCATGAATAAAATTGTATGAAGTTGTTATGTATCCGAATTAATTATTGTTCGGTTGTATGGTATAACCTAAAGATGTCTTTTATGCCTTGAGTTGTGTGTTCCCACTCTGTAATTGAGAATGTACTTCCCAGGAATTTCACTGTGATGAATTGATTAGCAGTTTGATTTGCCAAGCGTAAATCGGCGTAATTTACACACTTAACAACAAAAAAAAAGACTTGCAAATTTAATATAAATTGAAATGAGTTGGAGAGATTTCTTATTTAAAATTTGAGAAAAAAAAAGTGACAGAAAAAGTGTCATTAATAAAATTCATCACTTTAGCTAAAATGACGTTTGTTGCCTGTTTTGCTTTTATTCATACATGAAATATGATAAATGAAAACAATTCTATCAAAACTTTAAGCTACCAAGTCAATGGGAATCCAAGTCTATTGATGTTTCAATCGAATCGAAATGAATGGAAGTCGATGCGCATCATTCATCATTCATTTTGATGAGATTCTCTTCTTCCATTTAAACACTTGAATGGATGACTTTTTTTTTAAGATTCGAGGATGGATTGCGGAAGCTGAAAAATATAAACAGTGATTACCATATTCTGGTTTTGTTTTGGATGATTTTAGATTTGAATGGAAAGACTTTTTGATTTAAATTTTGTCACCGTTTGTTTTTTTTTTAATTGCAGTAATAAATTTTCTATTCAGTGGAACTATATGTTGTCACTGTTTTTTTGCTAATTCTAAAGGATGTTCTTTTGTTTACATCTCATATGAATTATTGGGAATATGCGCCAATATTCAATGAAATTTTAAACATTGAATTCCATTTATAATTTCGTTGTTGTTTTCATATAAAAACTTAAGAACTAATGAGAGAAGTATTTACAAAAGAAAGAGACTGTTAAGACTAGTGTCTTAATTGTTTCGTATTTACTTAATCAATAACTTAAGAAAACTTTCACTTTCGTTTCACTTTTGTTTTTGATTGTGTGTCTGGATGTGAGTGAATTCTTCTTCTTCTTTCTCTAAAATTTCGTCAAATGTTTTTTTTTTTGTATTCATCATCTGTTCTCCAAACATAAATTGAGCAGCCGAAGTGCTTCAATTTAGTATGGGCCGGATTTGCCTGGTGGACCATATTGAGCGGATGGTGCTTGACCGCCATGTCCGCTGCCACCGAATGATCCTGATTGACCACCATGTCCGCTGCCACCGAAAGATGCTGATTGACCACCATGTCCACTGCTACCGAAATCAATGCCTGAACCACTGCCTCCGATTGGTCCGCCTAAATCAATGCCTATATTCAATCAGAAAAATAAAAATCAAAAATATTATTCATTTTTGAAAGGCGCCTTCACCAAAGCGACAAAGCGAACTGGAAAAAGGTCCGAAAAATTACCTGATGAGCCGCTGCCGCCGCCAATTGAGCCACCTGAAAAACCACCTGCACCACCCGATTCTTTTTGGGTCTTGTATTTGATGAAGTAAACCTGAAATGATTTAATTGTAGGCAATTTAGTATTTTGCATTGGAAATGATGAAATATCGCAATTATAAATTGATCAACAAAATTACTTCTGGTTTGGATGGTTGAGTTGGAGCAGCAGTTGGGATAACGATTTCTTGTTGTTCTTCTGGTTTCTTGACCAAGACGTAAACCAAAGTCTTTTCTTCATTTTGTGGTTGAACTGGGATAATTGGTGCTTGGTAGGATGGTGGAGATGGAGCTACAAAAGATAATGTGTTTTTTTTCACTTCATTTGAGAAAATTCTTTTTCCATTGATGGTGGATTGTATTTGTGCAACGGTCATGATATTGTACCTTTGATGAAGATGATTTTGTAGTGTTTTTGGGCTTGAGCTACTGGAAATTGTCTTTGTGGGATAATTTCCTCTGGCTCTGGTGGTGGAACATGGACGTAGATGTGTTTCTGCACGACAGCTGCACCACCGCCTCCTTGCTGGAAGTTGTAGCCTCCGCCGCTTCCTCCTATGAAAATGCAAAAAAATTTGATAAAAAAATTGATAAAAAATGAAAAGTAATTATTCAATAGATCCGTTATCATAATTGTTTAATTGTTCAATCGTTATATTCTCTTCCGTTATTGGATGCAAAATTTCGTTAGGAAGATCGTAATCAACATAAATTCAAAACATGCATACTACTGTTGTATGTGGCGTTTCACTTTCCAACGACAACTTCTTCTAAATATAAGGCCGGAAATATTTGAATGCAAAAAAAACAATAACATTTCGCTTTGCTTTATTCATCGCTTTCTGTTTCTCTTTCTAGAAGGTAGCGTTTTGTTGGTTTTATTATATTTTGAACCATCTTCGTTGGGAATTCGCAAATAATTAATTAAACCGCACAGGTTTTTGTGCTGTTCATCTTTTTATATTCCATTTTTGTTTTGCCAGCAAAGCACGATTCAATTTTTGATCTACTTTTATATAGTTGAGCAACTACAAATCACTGCCTAGAATCACCTTTTCCTGTTTGATCTATTGACAAAAATGAATTTTTAAGAATATTTAACCAACATATAATCAAAATTTTGTATTCAGATCCGAGTCTACGTGAAATGGTGTTAGGCTCTTGTGATTTTGTGATTCTTAACAAAACTTCGATTTTTCCCCCAATTATAACAAATAAATCTGCACTGTCCAAAACAATGAATGATTTTCTTGATAAATATTTAGTTTTTCGGCCAGTTTTGCATTGCATTTCGCACTTGCTTATATACGAACAATAATAAAAGAAATATTGCAGATGAGCAAATGTTCGAATAAGTGCGATGGCCAAAAAAATATTTACGAATTTATTATGAAACTGTGCTAAGCCGATACTCTTTTTACTTCATACAATATTCAAAGTTTTCTATACAACGACCCAAACGCCTGTTTCTGATTTTTCTATCAATTTTACCGAATTCGAATATAGTTCAGTTAAAACAAAGAACGTGGCTGAATTTGAATTTTAAACTTCTTTTACTTTTCTTGGTTCTTTTGTAACGTATTTTTTTTTTTTTTATAAATGTTAAAAACAAACACACACCTCCGAAGCCTCCAAGGCTTGAAGATCCTCCACTACTGAAACTACTACCTCCAAATGAGCCGCCACCATGGCCGATTCCAAAACTAGATCCACTAATACCCGAACCACTTGAAATGCCACCTGATGGGCGCGAATAACTATAGCCAGCTTCTGGCCGGGCAGCAGCGAATGCCAAACACGATAATACAATGAATGCTCGCATTTTCAGTTCGGTTATCTTTTTCGAATTTACTAATTGAAGAAAAATAAAAGGAAATAAAAAGCTAATAACAAAAAAACGTCTCCCAAATAGAATTTGTATTTTGCTCAAAATATCCAACTGAACGGACCGTTTCACTCCACAACCGTTATTGAGTAAATACTGAATGTTGACTGATTCAATACAACCGATGTGATTCTATTTATACAGCATCTGCATCACATTTAGATAATCCAAAAATTTAATTGTACTGGAGAGAAGACGAAACGAATGAGAAGAAAAAAAAACGGCACCAACAAAACGAAAGACTTGCTCTTTTCGAGAAAAAGAGCAATGGCATTCACCGAAAAAAGTGAAGTGATCCATGAGTGGGGCATCCTGAATACTATATTACTACTACGATCAGTTTTTCGTTGATCTTTTTTTTTTCTTTTCCCCATAGCCGCCAATGGAACGCGACAACAACAATAACCAACAAATAAACCTCACCAATAACAATAATGATCAAAGTGGAAACGATGCTCGGTTCACTACAATAACAATCGAACCGGTAAACGATACAGCCAGCAGCCAACATACAAAAAACGAGCGCTGACACAAAACAGCTGCAAAGAGTAGCAAAAGAGAGATGGAAAAACATTCAAAGAAAAAGGAGAATTGGTGGAATCAAAGAAAGATGTAAAAAAAGAAGAAAAACAGCATCATGTGAATCATCTGCCACAAGTTCATCGTGTATTTACACAAAAAACGAAGCCAAAAAAGGAAAAAAGAGGAAAAGAATGCAATAACGTCATAGCTCATCGAATTTTTCTCTTTTCATAATCGCTGAAATTTTGCTGTTATTTTTTTTTCTTGAAAGTGTGATGATTATTTTCCTCTCGTGTGGCGTATTCGACTGAGTTTTGTGTCTGTTCGCCTTCTCAACTTTTGAAAATATTTCATGAAATAATGATTTTTCGATTTGATGAATTATTACGTATTTACCATAAATAATAATCGACAAAATACTGTAACACACATTCCAAACCAAAATTTTCAACCATATTCTGAATGTGTCCGAAAAATTCGAATGCAATCATTGACGAAAAATTAAATGAATTCCAAAATGGAAAAGAAATATAATAAAATCACGAAACTAAGATGACGAACCACAATACATTCGAAGTGATAAAATGGTTAAATTTTTCTCATAAAAATTTAATTGACTGACATTTCTTTTGCTGGCTATGGGCATGGTGCATGGTGAATAAATTATCATAGCAGCTAAATGAGGAGTCGAATGCATAGTGCATATCATCGAAACCAAGAGTTGGAAAGGCATTACTGAAAACCAAATGTCTATCTGAATGCATATATTGTATATTGTGATATTGTGTGGATATATTTTACAGTAGATTACGATGTAAGTGTGGTTTTGGATTGAAAAATGTCGGCGATTGTCTTTTTTTTTTTTTTTTTTTCATTTCATTTCACTTCATTTTTCTTTCCTTCTTCTTGTGCTCGATCGATGCTATAGTTAAATGCATCATTTACACTATCATTTTTTAAAAGAGGCGTCAAGACTGACAACACCATCCAATCGACCGAAAAGCATTTAACAAAAAGATAAAAACCAATTTCATGTAATCGAAGCCCAATGAATTCAACAATCTGATGATGAATTGATGGAACATTCGTTTTCGTTTTCTATATAATCTTCTTGTTGACCCCAGCGAGAAAGATAAACTATATGCTGTTGTCTTTTCAAAAATTTGGATATCTAATGTCTAAATAATGAAAATGCGGGAAGTTTTTTTTTCTTCACTATAGTCCTTCGCCTTTCAAACAGAAGCGTCAACGATTACTTCCAATAAATACAAATTTATGAATGTGACGAATATTTCCGAACACAATGAATCGAGCTTAATCGATTGTATGCTTTCAAATGAAAAATGATCGAAATCATCGAATTGCTCAGATGAAGGTCTTGTAATTGATTTTCGTCATCATCCAGATTTCAAGAGCATTTCGGCATGAGCTACCAATCTGGTTTTGCGTCGAATTGGAAAAAGGCCACCTTAAAAAGCATAAATAAAGCTGAACAAACATAAGAAGTAGATGTTAGAGGAGAAAAAAAAACACCATACCCAATCATTGGATCGAAAGTAAAAACGAATTTCAATCAAATTTAAAAAGAACGGAAAAAGGGAATGCCTGTCCACTAAAATATTTATGAGGTATTTGCAGTGCTTTTGATCCATCGGATTCGAGATTGTGGCAAAAGTAAAACAGAGATGGAATCCAATGTATAAGTTACGAGTTACGACAGCACATCATACGCCATACAAATAACATCGATCCATTACAGGGACTCACACGTTCTGTGCTGTGGTATTTAGAGTTCAGTGTTCAGTGTTCAGTGTTCAGTGTTCAGTCAACTGAAAATACACACAATATACGTACGTCCGAATGGTTCACTCGAAACGAAAAATTATTTCGAAAATTCATTCATGCAACCGACTCTGAAACGATGGTGATTTTTGTTTTTCATTACCTTCACATGCGTAACATCTCATTTTTACCTAGAATGGATGCGGATGATCAAGATGATATGGCACATGAACGTGCAATTATTTGTATCCAATGACTCGTTATATAACATTAATACATTTATTTATTGGCCTGTATGTACATATGTAAAATGTAAGCATACCAGAAAAACCGCATATACCACACGCAAATTCGTAGCCACTCCATATTTAACCAATGCAATCCCATAAAAATCTGTGTTGAATAAAATTTCATGAAATCAAAATAGAAATAAATAAAAAAAAACACCAATGAAGTACATCGTGGAACTAACTCTAATAAATAAGTAATAATAATAATGAAATTCAAAATGAAAAACATCACATGAACAAACCACGGTGGCTCAGCTTAATGAGCTGTACGCTAGGAGCTATAAATAGGGCATTTACGATGGGAATCCAATTGACCTCATCATCCAATGGAATGATGAATGAATTGAAGGAAAATTCAAACAAACCTCCTGAGCTTGTGTCAAGAGGATGTGATTCGAATTTTTATTATTTAAATTCACATTTTGATTTCATTTCCAGTCAAAAAAAAGAAGCCGAATTTTAACAGAAATGTAAAACCATCGCATAAAAAGCGTCAGTAAGAAAGGCGAACATGAAGAAGCGCACTCGATAAAAAGATACACATGCAATGCACGATGCGCATTTATGAAACGCAATCATCGGCAACGAAAAAAAGAAGGCGACATTAAGCACACGAGAAAAATGAAATGAAGAAAATGACAATAAAAAGAAACAGAAAAAGAAAAAGAAAAAAATGAAGCCAAAATGAAAATTATGAAAATTGTTTATGATTATTATATAAAATAAAGCCACTTTCTCATTAGTGATTTATCTTCGTTAACACACATTTATCTCCTTGTAATCATTTTAACAATTCTATGTGTGTATCATCATCATCAGTAATCAGTAGCTTTTTTGATTTCATTCGGCTACATATATTAAAAAATTTCAGAAAAAGAAACTAGCGAAAGGAAGAAAAAAATTAAAAAGAAAAAAAAATACGTAAAGTTGAATTCGATTTTCATTTCACGGGTTTTCGTGTGCTTCAGCTACTGCTCTTTTCCGCACTGGCTTTTTCAAGTTACTCATCTTCACTTTTATTTTCGATTCCGAAATACGAAAAACATTTCACTTCACATTTTTCTCTTGCTACTTGAGCGTTGAGCGAACGAAGTAAAATGAAATTTTTGTTTTTTGTTTTTTGAAAGATTCAGCCGTTGGTGTAACAACACTTTAAATCTTATCTATTTTTGCCGGAAATCTATTTTTCGGTTTAACATACAAATGTACATTCGCAACGCATCGGTTTCGTCTTACCGAGACTATGCTGGCGATGTATCTTGCCTACCTGGCATATTATTGTGCATTAAATTCCATGGCATCTTGAAAATCTTGCAAATCTTGCGAATCTCGCGAATTTTGCGAATTTTTCAATTCAATGTGTTATGCGAAAGTTTACACTCCACAGTGTTCCTTGTCTACAAAATTATAAAAATATATAATAGCACATTATTCGCACACATGGTGTCTCATATTTTAAAATCATACAAATCGTCCAACAACTCACAAAGAAGAAGAAGAAGAAGAAGAAAAAGAATAAAAGAAGATAAGGGGCGCACAGTGCCATTACATTTGGTTTACAAACAAATTGCACTTATTTACCAATTAAATAAGAAAATAAAAACAATTTTAAATTACTTAATTCCACTGTTTGTATTTTAACTAGATAGTTGTTGGCCGGTTTACTATTTATTCAGCTGTCTGCATTTTAAAATTACTTTTAATCTGATTGAATGATCGGTCATTGTGAAGTCTTTTTCGTTCATTTTTGTTTGAGAAAAGAAAACCGACCAAGGAAAACATTTGCGGAAAAGGCTTCGGAACAAAACAAATACATTCGTTCAGGTCAAGTGATTAGTGAATAAATTAAAATGCTCATGAAAACGGTGATTTCCTATTTACTTGTTTTTTATTTTTTTATTTTCGCATGGATGAAATTCGCAATAAGAATCAACTTACGATGTGCAATGAACAATATGTTTGTGAGTGATTTGGAAACATTTACGGTTCATAATATTAATATAATGATGAGATGATGAACATCAAAAGTGTGAAATGATTTTTGTTGGTCTTCCTTTGTGATGGATGTTTATGTGCCGTATACCATACACTGCTTCAGATTATATTAATTCAATTTATCAACAGCACAACAGCACAACAATTAGTTAAAAAGATGAAGAGAATGCAGTTTTCCGCTAAAGTATGGGATCATTTGATGTTTTTGATAAAAAATTTGTTTAAAGTAAACCAGAAATGAGTGTGTGTCTGTTTCAAGTTCGGAATCACAAAATGAGACTGATTCTCAATTAGCTTCATTAGATAGTAACATCGGAAACACAAAAGCAATTTTCGAATGGATTCGTTTGCATTGATTTGTTTTTCTTTCAGACAATTGCAAGCAAGCTGGACCCATGTAAAGATTTTTTTATTAAAGTAATGATAATTAACGTGACAACTAAATCCAGACCGTAAATAAGTGTGATTTTTCATTCGTTTTCCTATTTTCTCGGTCATTGGTCATCCAATCAAAATTCAATGGATTTTATTCTGGTTGAAAGTTCGATGAAACGAATTGAATAGTGAATTAATCGTGGCGCATGCATCAATTGTAACAGTGAAGAGGTTGACGAGGGAAAATTGATTAAAAATGAAAAAAAAAACAAGCAGAATTCGATAGTACTGAATTCAAAATATGCACCAAAGGTCGTTTCAAAATCGAAATGTTAACGAATTCTCATTGTGGTTCATTCGACTCGAATAAAAATACGAAAAATTAATTTTGAATAATAATAAATAAATAAATTTTTCGGGAAAATTTTTTGGGAACATTTTTGGCCCAAACATTTTTCAATAACAAAACTTTTATAATAATCACAATAGAAAATTTTCAAAATTGAGAGAAAAAAAAACTATACCAAATATAGTAATGCACCCTGTGGTGCATAAAAAAAAGAAAGAAAGAAAGAAAGAAATAAGGAGGAGAAGAAAAGAAAAAAAAAATATTTACCGAAATTGAAAGTTCATTCGTTCATCAAATTAGGCATCGTGAATGTTGAATGTTGATCGCTTGTAGAATACTAACAATAAAATTGAAACTAACATATAATTATATTCTTAGCTTGGTCTATATCGTTTGTTCGGGCTTTAGTAGTTAATGACATCGTGATTTTCTTCCATGTGATTATGTCTTTGAAAAGTCATTCGTTCAAAACCAGATTTTCAACATTCAAAGAATTCTGAATGGTAATCGGTATTACATGTTACTCGAAACACATTCGCTCAATCGAAAGAAGAAAACCATTTCCAGCGCATTCTTGCTTGGTTCGACCATTACTTGATTGAATTCAATGATCTTTTAACTTTCTCTAACCGATTATGCAAGTTTCGATGCAATCATAAGTCCATTGTTCGAAATTAAAAATTTGATGTTATTGTAATATTCCGTCGAACTGGGCCGGCTGTATTTTGATCTAAACGTGCATATGCTTAGTGCTTAGTTGGTATGTGATTGAATTCCGAATTTACATAACAATCATCAAAGACACAGGGGGAGAATGACCATAAAAGAATGAAAAGAGTCCAAAACTTAACTTTCGATGGGGCATTCGAATGAAATGCGAAGCGGTCATTCATTGTTTTCGATTATTTATTATTATTATTATTATTATTATGGAAAATATACCGATGAATCCAGTTCTAAATAATTTCACTCTCACTTCTGAAAAATAATAATCTTAATTTACTATTATTACTTAACAATCAATTGAAATTAAATGTTTTGAAAATTAATAATGATCACACACATCAGAGTACCATGCGCTTTTTGGTTGTTGTTTTTCTTTTTTTTCTTTTTATTTTGAGTAAGATAATCTTAACCCAATTTGATATCATGCTGACACATAATACAGACTTCGATCTTCAATCAACCAAAAACAAGGGAAAAAAGGTTGAAGAAAAAAACAACAAACGAACAAACACATTCCATACACCGAATTCCATCAAATGCTTTATAGTTAGCATGTAAAAAGTCATTTGATTCGAAATGGGTACGACAGTAGATCTGGCGTTGCATTAATAAATGATAAATGAGTGACTGGAAATGAGGCACAAAATTTATAATCATGGCAATTTTGAGGAACTATGTACCTATATATACTGTACAACATACGTATTGTGTTGAACGCGCTTCCATACGTTATGATTGATATCGTATAATCTAGAAGCGTATGTTATGTGCTTCAAGCAAACTGGCCATGATTAATGATATCCTCTGTCATTTAGTCGTTTTGATAAATATGGTTGAATTGTTGAATGTTTATCTATTTGCCATGTCAAATGTTACGAAATGAAAAACAAAAAACAAAAAACAAAAACCCACAACAATGATAATTGGATTGGTTAATAATAGCAAGCAAACGCCAAATATAATATTATAAGTTTGCTATTGAATAAAAATGCACGAAATCCAATGGCCCCCATGCGTCAATCGATTGAATGAGTTTTAACATGGAATCTAGTTCAATGGGACAATTCACAAAGATTAAAAGATTTGTTATTTGCTTAACATTGTCCATTCATAATAGCATTAAATTAAGTTGCATAGGAAGCCCGAATATCCGATTTCCCGAATTCCCCCAATTATATATATATTTATGTATAATAATAATTATAATTAATTATAAAATTGAATGGTCAAGAATTAGTTCAAAGTGATTCTCTATTTTCTTCAATATATTGCAGATGATTAAAATGATGGTCACAATTGTAATTGTATTCACGATATGTTGGTTGCCGTTCAACGTTTTGGGGGTAAGTTATTTGTTATTAGTAGATCTTGTTTGGATTTTAATTTTTTTATCATTTTTCATTTGTACCGAATTTTCTTCCCTCATGATTATTTTTCAATATTTGCACTCATCGCATACATTTGCGAAGCGCCCGTTTAAATTCTTCTCTTTTTTTTTTGTATTTTTTTCATTACGAAGTAAAATGTTAAATAAAATGTCTGCCTCGTTTTGTTAATAAATTACAGATATTGATGCACAACACGGATATAACACATTCATCATATATCAGTTATGTTTGGTTTATATTTCATTGGTTGGCAATGTCCCATTGTTGCTATAATCCAATCATTTATTGCTATATGAATGCAAGATTTCGTTTTGGTTTTTTTCAAATTTTATTTTTTGTACCGGGAATACGGCACTGCTGTTGCATTAATGCATATCCTCGTGATCGTACGACTAGCTTACGGACTGGAATCGCATTGACGGGTAAATTGTTATTTTCACCTATGTTTTAATCGATCTTTTTAGCCAATAAATTTGGATTTTATTCTGATTTTTTCGTTTTGTTCTTTGCATTGATGACGGTCATCTACTTCGTTATCTTCGGACAAATGATTTTATTTCTATCGTATAATGAACAGGATTGGATGAATCGGGCCATTTACATCGCGTAAACACATCAACCACATTCATCAGTACACGACGAAAGGCGAATATTTTATGAAATGATAAAAGTATTTACTGCAAACGGAAGCGTTCATCATCAATAAATGAACTATAAGAATCTAGTTTAAAGTCAGAAGGGGATAATGACTTCAAACCATGGGCATGCGATTAAAAAAACTCGAACTGAAAACTTTTTCCGCTCAAAATTTATGTAAAATCAAAATATTAAAGACCCAAAAAAAATTATCATAGAACTGAATTCAAGCTATCCGCTCGCATGATATGAAGAAGTTTGTAACTTTGCTAATTCAAAATTCAAACTTGGCATCAAAGTTTTTCTCCTCTGAATGTTTTTGTTATAAAGAATAAAAACTAGTCAAATGTCTATATCAGATGATGTATTCATTAAAAATGTGGATAAAAATATAATTTTGATGTCACGCATGGATGCTCAAGTTTTGGTGATAATTTCATATATGGGCAAAAACCCATTTTTTATGGAAAAATTCGTATTTTTAAGCCTTCTGAGGGAGGTAACCAGACCCTCTGGTACCGACCTTGAGCATAAAGCATCAATGATGTCATGTTATTTCAAATATAAATGTGATTCAATAGATGTTAATACAGCTGGAATTGATTATTATAATAATTATATTTTTGTCAAATAAACGTCCAAATTAGATTATTATTAACGAATAGCGAATACAATGTTCAACAGAAATGCAGCCAAGAATAAACACTCGTACTCACCAAATATCCGAATTCAGCCACTGGAAAGATTTTATTGTCTCAATACCATTTTTGTTAAGATTTGAGCTATTTGTTTTGTTTTTGTTGTTAATTATTTTGTATTATTATTATATTCCTATCACTTATCAATGATGATAATTGCTTGATGTGTTTACACAATCAATCAAGCTTTAAAATCGTTTTGCATTTTTTCCCGGCCTCAAAAACACTCATTTACTCCACTCCGATCGGGCTGAAATTTTGACAGTAGATTCAGCTCGAGGTCTAGTTGTGCATGTTATAATTCAAAAGGGTTAAAACCCATTGCTTCACAAGTTATGGGCTAAAATTTTTAGCCTAAAATGTCATTTTTTTCATACAAAATTTTCATCATTTTTGATTTATTTTGTGGTCACGTTTCAACAGTGTTAACGGTACCCGATCCTAATAAAAATTTGACAGCTTGTGACAGCAAATTCTCTGAGTGAGGCAATGACTAACTACGTTTTGATTTTTTTTTTAAAAGTTGGCATCCCTTCTTGAAAACGGTTCCTCTAAATATAACATAGATAAGCGATAGCGATGTACGATTTGTATGTGTGTGTGCGTATGTGTTTGTGTGTGTGTATATGTGTGTGTGTGTGTGTGTGTGTATGCGTTTGAATAAACATAGAAAGGAAACTGAGCGTTATAAGAGCCCTTTCATCGGGATCAATGGTGTCCAACAATCAAAAATAAAAATTTTGTTTTCAGTTGTTGGCTGTTTATTTTTGTTTTGAAGCTTCCAGAATTGAATGACTGAATATGTGTGATTAGTGATCATGATATGGAATATGGACATATAAAAAGAAAGATGAACAAAAACGAAAGTCTCCATGTCTAATCTAAAAATTGTAAATGTATTTGATTTTAAGCACACATTAATTTTTAAATTTTGTGAACATTAATAAGTCGGCATAAGGTAATTATGATGAATTTCACCAAAATAGACGCAGTTCGTATTAGTAAAATAAAATTTAAAGAACAAAAAGAAATAAATAATGTTTCTAGCTTTATTTTTTTTTTTTTTAAATTTAAACGGAAATAATTCGTCAAATTAAAAATGGATGGCATTTCAAAAGAATGGACAAAACAAAATAGGAAAGTTATTTTCTATTTTCATTGACAAACAAAATGAATGAAGATAAGAAATAAACATGAGCGTAAGTAATACTTAATTATTTTGACAAATAACTTCAATTTGATCGCGCATTAGCCATATTAAATAAGAGTCTCCTATCCTGCCTTTATAGTACCATTTTATAATAATAATTGTCAGCGTGATTTTGTACTGCACACACTGGACACTGGACACTGCACAATGCATAACAAAATAATATATAGCTTAAAGTTTTTTTTTTCTTCCTTTTTTTTAATCATATCAGTAATAATATAATTACAATGAAACTTTTATTGGCGAATCACCACCGGTCACACCTCTATTGGTCCACAAATAAGGTATAGGTCCGGTTTATGGCCTCAGCCAACAATCTAGAATTTTTCATTCATAGGAATATTGGTATTCATAGGAATATTTTGAAATTCTGAATTCTTTTGATATGGATTCACCAACAAACATTTCATTGTAAAAGTGAATTTCAATCAATAATTTAAGTTGTTGTTGTAGTTGTTTTTTTCTTCTCATTCATTATCATCGTGAGTGAATTAATTAGTATTTTTTGTTTGTTTGTTTATTTTGTTCTATATATTATTTGAAAGGGGCAGCGATGAAATTATTTTTCTAATTCATACACGAATATCTAGCGGCTGATAATTAAACATTATTATTCCTTAAAACGTTTGCGGTTATGCCTATATTTCTATGAGGTGGGACTGGCGGTTTGTAGTCTTCATTGCGATTTGATACATGAAAATGGTGCTTTCTTAAATTGACGCTTGTAGACGGTTCAGAGTGCGTTGGAATTTCACGAGTATTACTGAAATGGAAACCATAATTAATTCCAACTGATTTCATCATTTTTGAGCCAATTTTATTATTACCTGTAAGAGGGTCCAGCTGTGCTGAAGCGAACATCACGACTTATACGATTGAAATCATCGAATGTGGATACTTGCTGAATTGAATCATGAGCATCCATATAATTGGCTGGGATTGGATTTCGTGTGATACGGATTCGTGAATCTATAATGAAATGAATGGAATATTCAAAATTTTGCACAATACAATTTATAAACTACAAAAGATAAATATGTTATGGGATCATTTACCTCTTGGATTGACAAAATGTTGATCACTTGGCTCATGCATTGATGAACGATCCATTGTTGATCGTCCCAACCAAACCCAATTGTGTGCGTTGGTTGTTGAATCACGATGTTTACGTGATTCACGTAACATTGGAAAATGACCAGTTGCCGATGGTGTGCTACCATTATGTGCATTAGATGCACCACCAACAACCGAACGATCCTTGTTATTCTCAAAATTTATCATTTTATGCTTGGAAGCGTACACATAACATGATACTACAAATACAATAATAGCGAAGCAAAATGTTGACAGAATTACATACATTACAATTTCTAATGTTGATGAGATTGAAGCGCTATTTGATATTAAACCATTTTTATGCGAATGAGATTCTATGTTTGGTTTCTTTTCTTCCTTTAATGGTATACCGATTAATATATCGGTCAAAGTGTTTGAATCTTGATTTGATTTACGATCTCGGCCGGATACACCATCATTTTGGAATGTATCCGGATTGTCGGGAAATTCGACCGTATTAAAGTCAACTTGAACTGAGGCCAATGATGATGCAAGAGGTGTTTGGGCCTCTTTGAATGCCTGCAATAGAAAGAAAATTACCAAATAAATTGCCATCAGTTCTTCAGTTCCTTCACTTCACGCAAAATCGTTTTGAACTCACTTGTTTGCTCATTTGGTTATTTTTTTTGGTTCGGCACTCTTCTGGTAACAGTAGAGTGACACGCAATAAATCACCATTACCTTCACCAACAGCAATTACTCTTGGATAGCTCGATGCGAGCATTGGTGCAAATGCAACCACTTCGGTATCCAAGCTTTCGACGAGTAGGAAATAATTATCAACGCTTACATCTCTGCAAAAATAAAAACAAAAAAAAAACAACGAAAATTCAATTAATATTCATTGGTTAGTCGACGTAATGTACATAATACATACCGTAATGGCATTTTAACACCATCCGAAAATTCGATATCGATATCCAATAAACCTTCTTGATATTGAGCAGTTAAATGTCGTGTAACCAATGTTTCGGCAAAATACCCGTTTTCGAGAATTCCATCCGGATTAATATTCAATTGTAATCCAGACACAACTTGAACTGATAGGCGACTGATACTAACTTTATCGCTACCAACTCGAATCTCTTTGGAGCCAATAACACGGCCATTGATCGGTGATAGTACTTGAACATCTGTTCGACCCATGGTACGACCTTGTAAAATACGACCATTTAATGTTGCTATTTTTGGATCGGCGACTCGAATGAATGGTTCAACCAGTTCTGTAATGCGCAATGCCATTTTACGCGTCAAATATGAACTGACTCGTCCCGAATGCTAATTAGAAACATATATTGTATCATCGATTGATTAATATTACTGTTTTTATTTTTTTAAATTTTCAATTTGGATGAAATGGATTTCATTTTACCTGATCAACGGCAATGAAACGTGCATACACTTCAACAGGTGTCTGTTGATATCGAGTTCGACATGCATGTTTGTCAGAAGCATTACCAATTTCCTCTGAGCTTTTATACCAAGTATTGGCACGTTTACGACGTGTCTCCTTGCTATGTTCACTGTCAACAATGATTAAAAATAAAATGCCAATGAAAATAATGACAATAATCATTTGGTATGTGGTCCACAAATTTGAATTCATTTATTTTCTTACATTTTGGCGTCAACGGGAATTTTCCATCCTTTGATCTGTGATAAACGGAAATCCGTGACAGCTACTTCCAATGGATATTCCGGCATCCAGACAGTGAATCGTGCTAATCCCGTATTCGAACCATATTTTATTACGATTGATGCATTTGACGATCCTTCTGTTTCCGTACCGTCTACGTAGACTGAACTACAGGATGTTGATACCTGTGCAACAATTTGAACAATAATAATAATTTATTTAAATTGGGCTAAGGACAACTCAAGTATTTTATTGTTATTTCATATTATTATTATTATAATTATTATTATTATTATTATTATGGAAACAAAGCTAATTGAATCGATTGAAAATAGAGTTTCAATTTTGAATATTACCTTTATGACACTTTCGTCTTCCGAATGGCACGAACTCTGTAATGTAATATCGGCAACTTTTCCACTTTGGGAAACAATAAACACTTTCATGGCTTTGTATACTTGACGCCCGGTTAAAACAGCTGTATTCATCAATTCACGGTCCTTTGATTACAATTAATTATTTATTAATTATTATTATTATGAAAAAGGGGTGAATATTAATTGAACGCAATGCAATTGATTACGTAGTATTTTTGTGTGTATGGTATCAACTATCATTCATTGAGCATACGGCATGCAGCATACAGCATACACCATGTACACATTTTCATATACTGTATAGTGTATATGTGTATTAATAGCACTTACTTTAGCTATTGGTAAAATGGATTGAATATCGTCCTTCATTATTTGAAAACGTGCAATTATCTTTTGACGTTTTCCATCGAATGGCATTGTAGTTAATCCATCTGATGAATAATTTTGGGCTCGGCCAGCATCTTGAACAAAATTCACCGACCAAATTATTTTTCCACTGTCACGATTTTCTTTGGTTGAATTTTCGACTTCAATCAACCATGAGAATATGTCGAGTACCCTATGATTAAAGCAATTCAAATTAATGACCATTCAGAAATGAAATGAATCAAAGCCAAACAAACAGAACCAAAATATCAATTACTCACTCATTCTCGTCCATATCACTTGGCATTGAGGTGCTTTCAGTTTCCTGCTCATTTCGGAAAATTGTAACACGAGCATTCGTATGTTTTGTATTTTCCGATTCAAATGAAATATTCCACAGATCTGATGTTGCCGTAGCGCCCAATATTTTGACACCGGACTTTGCGCGAGCTCTAAAATCGGTGAAATAGCAAACAAACCCAGCGTAAAATGTTAAATTCCGATATTATTGTAAAAGAATATTTATATATTTGCACAATCCTGAAACTGATATTGTTTTTCGATTGTGTTAAAATTAATTACCTAACAACAAAAATGGCAATATTTTGTGCTGATTTTGTTTGCAAAAAGACCGGAATATGCGTTTTTGAGAGCGGATAAAGTGGTTGATTCGGTATCAAGAATGTTAATAAATTATCAACTTTTAGGTCTTTATATGCGGTCAATGGTGGTGTTAGAGGAACCTGAAAATAAATCAAAATTTATTGTATTGGATTTTATTGTATTGGTATATAATATACGTTACCTGGGCAAAAATAGTTGCCGGTTGAATTTGAACTTTTGGTTCGCATTGTTCAGGATTTTTGGCTGGTGGCTCAAAAACACTATATGAAACCTGAACAAGCGGTTGTGGTGTTTTAACCGTTGTTGGACGACCATCCTTATCAGGTGGCGATAATTTTGGCCACCAATCGGCTGGTATGACAACTTCTGTTACGCATACATTATCGTCACCACTTGGCATACAGCGACCCCGTAACGGTTTATGGGAATCTAATACCACATGCAATAATATGCATATTTTTCTTCGTTGTAGGTAAACGCCAGCATCGGTTGCTCCATGAAATAAAACACGAAGCACTGGTGAATCACGCGGTATATAATTTCGCACTAAGCTAGCTGATATGTCTAAATAATTTGTTGTTTGCTTTATGTCATAGTTAGGTTTGCCATCGGCCTGATCGAATCAATGGTGAATGAAAATGGCAAAAGAAAATGAGAGAAAAAGAAGAAAAGAAGAATGGAATTCATTTAATACCACAATTTCAAAATGAAAAAAAAAAAGAAAAAACTGGAAAAGAAAGGAAACTCAATATCAACTGCGATTCAATTTCAGTGATTTCTCTTTATCTTTTTTTAATGAAATGAATAGTTGTGTAATATATTGCATGTAATCAGAGAACTTTCTGTTCCCGATTGTCGATTGGTTGAATCAATGAAAAAGAAATGCCGCTGCCACAAATCACAAATCTAACTAAACCATTGTAAATTTAAACCGGAATCAATAATCTAAAGTCGATTAAAATTACCTTTGTGTGATAGCCGTAGCTGTCTGCGTCTTCGGGTACAATATATCTAGCTGGAACAGTTTGCTTAGTTGAAAATGGCCCGTAGCTAGCGCGTATTGAGACGGGATGATTGGCTTGTGCGACGGTAAATCGATTAAATGATAAAACAGAATCTTTGGCGGATGATTGACTATTTTTTAAATCTGATATCGGATTGTTTAATAATTGCTGTTGTGGTTGCACAGATGAATGCTTGAAAAAGAATCCACTGTCAGGCTTCTCAAAACTAACTTGAACTGAACTTGCAAAATCTGTGGATGGAATATCGAAAAATCAGTTAGATAAATACTAATTATTTATTATTATTATTATCATTGTGGATAGCATGGAATGGGGTTTTTGGTGGATAACTGAAATGATGTGCTTAGATCACAAGAAAAGAACGAAAATTATTTATTTCAAATTTTACTTCAGGCATTCTGGAATTCGGAATTGAAGGGAAGCGAAAAAATAATTCAAATTTCATCATATCAATTAGAAGCTTAATGAATAACAGATTTGATGATGTGCGAACGCAACGAAAAATTGCATATGACGAAAGAATCAAACTTAAAATAAGGCTGAAAAACTGATTTCAAATGAAATTCTCTGTAAATGTTTCGAAAAGCAGACGCATTATTTTATCGAACAAAGACCATTTTCAATCGTTTATTTTCTTTTCTTCTTTCCCTTTCTTCGTTCATACAAAATAGAATGAAATTTTGAATTACAAACTGGGCCAATCAAATAACTATTTTACAACAAGAGTGTTTTATCTCGTCCAACAGTTCACACTATATTTTCATTTCTCACATGATATGTTGTTACTTTTTAAGCTGTTTTTTTTTTTTTTCAATTTGTTAAATCCCAAATGCTAACCAGCATATTAATTTTGACATAAGTGCTATAAATGAAAACAGCCGCAATCTGTTCAAACAGACAAACAACTATAAAAAAAAATAAATAATATTCAAAATGCATTCAAGTGTTGTTTGATCTTTTTCGTCATTTCAAAAAAAAGAAATAATAATCGATGAAATGAGAAAAAGAGATTATTGGAATTGAGAAAGAAAAATAGAAAGAGAAAAAGCTACCCAAAGAATAATAAATTAATAACGCTTTCAAAGTAGATAAAAATGTACACCGTTGTTGTGTTCTTAATGTTGTTGTTGTTGTCGTTATAGAGTAGTAGTTTTGAATAACAATAGTAATCTGATACAAGTGTCAATTCGACCTATCAGAATACATAAAAATCCAAAGATGTAGAGACCGCTTTTGTTTTTTTTTTTGGTTTGCCAAGAACTAGAAAGCGCATCGAGTGAGGAAAGAGAAAAAACAACAACTAGAACAGAGGACAGAAAATGACGGCAAAAGAAATAAATAAAATAAAAACAAAAATAGAAGAGGAAAAAAAAATATATGAAAGAAACGGCCACGCATACAGCAGACACATATGTAGACTGTATGTAGACAAACAACTTTAATTTTCTTCGAAGAAAACCATTTTAATTGATCATTGAGTGAAAGCAATAAGCGATGTACGATATATACGATATATAATATATATGGTTTGTATTTGAAGTCGACGTTATTTATGAACGAACTTTGATAAATCAGTGTATACCAGTATCAACGGCCGCAATAAAGAGAAGAAAAAAAAACACAAAAAGAAGGAATTAAACAAGTAAGCCAATTTTATAAATGGGAAATGAATGTTGGAAATGTGCGCTTATGAAAGGGAATGGAATGGAATAAAGGTGCATGGCGTATAGTATATCATTTAAATTGAACGACCTTTAAGCGGGCGGCGCATTGAAAACTGAAAACATTTCAGATTTAAAACAACAAAAAGATTTAAATAAGAGGAGAAAGAAAAAAATAAGCATAATGAATTTCCTTTATTTGAAAATTTTCTTTGTGCTGTTCACTCCATTCTTTTATATGTTGAAATTATTATTGTTGTCGAAATTGCACAAGTGCCAAAAATTTCCATATCAACGAGAAACAAAACGGAGTTGGCTTTTTGTTGTTTTGCCTGCACAACATACATTACACATCATACATTGTATATATAGCATTCATATTGAGCGTAGCGTATACAAGAAACTCATCAAATAAACAAGCAGCCAACATTATTATAGCGCTGATAATTACGTGCCGTTGAACAATAAACCAAATATTAACATAGAGCACACACTTTGCAGAATAGAGAGAGAGAGAGAGGGAGCAGGAAAAAAAAAATATATTAATATTACACTTAGTTTTGCGATGAGGCAATTCTGTGACACGCATCTTAATGCTAGTATGAATGGCTCTTGGCTGTATATAAATCCAAAAGAGAGAGAGAGAGAGGGAGCAGGAGAAAAAAAATATATTTAATATTACACTAGTTTTGCGATGAGGCAATTCTGTGACACGCATCTTAATGCTAGTATGAATGGCTCTTGGCTGTATATAAATCCAAATATTACATGAAACATTGAAGATTGAACGGCCTGCAAAGGGATATCACATTTCTGATTATTATGGCTAAAAGCTAAGAGTCTTCACCAAATTAATGGGCTCGACGCTCAACGGCATTTACGCGTTATTAGTTAATTATTAGTCGACGTGAAGAAGCATTATGTATGGCGCAGGTGGAAATGTTTCAATTATTTGTTCCATTGTTTATGGATTTCGCATTTCAAAGCATCATTCTGTGGTTATTGTTATTCATTACAGTCGTTCCTGTCATTTCAATGAGAAAGAAAGCAAAAATGTGAAATTTATTTGAAAGGATGAGCTCTTCTTGGAAAAACGATATTTGCTCTTCACATTGATTTCATTTTCCAAATGGTATACCTTACTTTTCCGTCTCTTTACCTCTCTCAGATTGTTTTCCTTGAAAGTACTTCACACAGCATGTTGTACAGGTTTCACAAATTTCACGAAAAAATAGTATAATAGATCGTGCAGTGATATGTTCAATGTTCATGTATGTTTGAACATTTCAACAATGTAAAATATGAGAAAACCCAATTCAAACTATACAATAAAGGGCACACATACGTACATTCCTGTAGTATTCGATGAGAACCATTTTGGTATTCCAGCAAATATGCGAACAACCGAATACGTTTAAATGACTAGCCAGAAGATGGTCAAAAAAAGGACCCGCTTTGAATGAAAACCAAAAATAGGGAAAGAAGGGAGAGGAAAGAAGAACGCTACGCCAGCATTTGATGTTGTTTTTTTCCATCAATTTGGACTATTATTTGGTGTTTTTTTTTCATTCTCCAAGCCAATTTTTCATCAGGCAAATTATTTGAGCACGTAGCACGTACACACGTACCAAAAAGCCCAAATTGAATGAGTCTGAACGTAGAGAGATTCGAGCAAATGGCACATATCGAGAATGAAAAATGAAAATAGAACAGAAGTGGAAAAATGATGGATAAAATGTGTGTTGGCGTTGGGGATACTTATCGAATACGCAATGTCATCGCTGAAAGGAAAAAAAAATATATGAAGGCATTCTACCTTTCTGGCAAACAATGATGAGGAAAAGATTGTGTAAAAATTACGCGAAGGAAACAAGAAGTCAAAGGACCTTGTTCAATTATTATTGTTAATATTGACAGTTGGGCTGTGTATTATGTAAGCGCGATAAAAACATTGAAATACAGGCTTGGGTGGCTTGCATCAGTTTTCACATACAATATTCAATGTTCAACAACAACATATTATGCCACAATGTTAAACAATAAAAATGAAGAGCGAAAGCAAGCACGCAATCCCATACATACCATCCCAAATGGTTTTTCAGATATTTATAGTATATATATATATATATATATATATATATCTGTATATTACATGTATAGTGTTGTATAGTGTATAATGTATAGAATAGTCAATTCTAAAAGGATAGGGTCGATTGTAATGGTTTTTATGAACATTTTCGACATATTCAACGAAACAACACACATCGCATACTAGCGACTGTCGACGCTCATTAGATACAAAATATTTGGATGCCTTCGTGAATTTCGGATTGCGAATTTTGTTTTTCATATTTCTATGTGCTATTCCACAAACTACTATACAACAGACGATGGTTGTGGCATGCTTAAAGTCACACAGTTAACTGTGACCGTAGGCTGATATTGATCAAATTGAATTTTAAAACCAAAAACATCACCATTTTCATTGTTGCCGGCCCATATTGGCTTTAGTTTTAGTAGTTCGCCTAAATGATTGAATTGCGATCCATTTTGTGTTTTCTTTTTTTTTTTGATTTCTATTGTGATTTCATTGCAGCTGTCCAATGTATTTTCGCTTATTTTTGCGGTCATGAATATTCTATTTATCGAATATTGATATTGAATGCATTAGAACAATTGAAAATAATAAAAAACTTCAATCAACTTTTGCGATATACAAAATTAAAACAATTGTTACATATTGTGATGACAATAAAAAAAAAATTGAATAGACAGAAACTCATCTCATTCACACTTCGAGTTTAAGCATCAAACATTGTAACATTTTTCATTCAATGTATTATTCTTCTGTTTATAATACTTTGTAATATATTTCATACATCGAATCGAATTGAATTGAATTGAAGAAGAGAATTGTTCTATGGTTTCATCACTAGCACAATTCCCTATATTATACCCTACATCAATTTGAAACTGTATATGGTTTTTCATATTTCTTGGGTCTTTTCACTCATCTTTGATTCCGAACATCGAATACATATAAATATTTTTATTAAAGAATTTGAATGTGAACGTCTATTGACGTTTGGCAGTGACATGTTTACTCTTGTTTCTTGTTATTTTTGATACTTATTGTTTCATATTTTGGATTGGTGTATTTTCACCATGGTTCCATGTTTTTTTTATTTTTTTTATTTTCAACAATGGTGTGTTTGCATGGTACGACACAATGAAAAAAAACAAGGAAAACTTAGCACCACTCACAAAATGGAATTTGCTATGAAAATGTGCGGGGATGTGTGTGCGCTTGTATTTTATTGCTTCTGCAAATGTGAAATGTGAACGGTCGATACACCATTTGAAAATTGTTTCCATTATTATAGGGGTTGAAATTGGGATACGTAAGCCGAATAAGGAATGAAACGAAAATTTAGAGAAAAACCCACTCGACATAACATTGATTTTATTGATTTATTTATGTTCGATGCCCGAGAAAACGCATTTAGCTATCAATGCCATCGATACTACCATTCAAATGTTTTTATTTTTTGGTTCATTTTCACTTCCCATTGAATGTTCACAGTTCACAGTATTCAGTATAATTGTTGTCATTAAATTGATGGAACATTTGTTTGAAATGTTGCGCTGTATTGCATTTTATCATGCGAAGAGAACGGTTATTGAAATTTTTAAGTGACATGACATCAACTGCGTTTGATGTATATCGCACACAGTGTCGATGTATAACATTTTTAAGTAGGAGTCGATGGAAAATGGTAAAATCTATTAGCTTCGTTATAATTTGCGTCATCATTTTGATACCATGCTTATCCGAATCATCGTAACATTCAATCGGTTGTGGCTACAAGATCGTAACTGCAAATAGCAACAAAATAACCACAACAACAAAAACATTCTATAAAATTGAACGAGATGCGGCAAAGTTGATTTTTGTTTTTTATGGTATAATTTTTGCTTTTTCTCTGCTCGTTCTTGTTTTAACTTGTTTTATTTGCGCGCTTCTTTCTTTTTTGATATCATGAGAGGCAGTTCGTCATTATCGTATTTTTGCAAAAAGATTTGGATAATAAAACTGGGCATTTTTATACGTGTATGACCTGAAACACATTTCGTCTACAATCCTGTTTGTATATATATACAATGTACCGTATATGTGCTGTTTGTGAAAATGGGGCTCGAATTATTTTCAATTCCATTGAGGATTTTCTTTATATATTTTTCTCTTCTTCCTTGGTTTTTTATTTTGCATTGAAATCGAGGTCGTTTCATTTATATCCGAAAACCAAATGCCAGTAACACTAAATGGACGTTAATACAATATGATTTAAAAGGGAAATCATCATGAATGGTAAGTAATAATTCTGTTTCATTTCATCAACACATCAGGGCAGCATAAAGCATAAATAAATAGAAAAAAAAAGACTGGATTTCCTTCATCAAAGTTCAGAGTAGCAAGAAAAAAATGAAATGATTCGCTACTGAAAATGGGATAAGTAAAAAAATGACTCCTGTTGACATCATTCCATTGGAGGGATTTTAATTGATAAGAACAAACAGCCCACCAAAGACAAATATCAAAAAGAGGAGACAAAAAAAAAAGTTATCGGAAAATTGCTACTTACCAAAACATAATAAAGGGAAAACTATCCAAAAATACATGTTTATAATAATTCCGTTTAATGCGGGATAAACTCCATTCCATTTTTCTTATGCACAAAAATGTTGATGTTCCGAAAAAAGGCGTTCATTATCTCTCTGTGTTGAATTATCCGTATACATCCAAACAAACTACATTCGTATAGGTATAAATATGCTGGTCGCTGCCGTATATCTCATATGCGGAATCTTTTTGGTTGCTTCTTCTTTTTATATTTCTTTTCGACGACGACGACGACAACGGCGACGACGACCAAAAGAAACCTTTATTTTTTTGCTTTTTATTCTTGTCCGTTTTAGATAAAATCAATGCACCTCAAACCTCAATAGCACATATGCACACAATAATACCGTGTCGGAAATATATACAAAACAATTCACCATACACTTTACACGTTTCGATATCGATGAAATGTGCACTACAGCAAAATAAACGAGACAATCCTATGAATTTTTGAATAATTTTTTTTCCTTTTTACTCAGCACATTTCCTCTTTACAATCGCTGATTTCTTCCGGTTTTTTTCTATCATTCTTATTCATTTTTCATTAATGAATACCGTGAATATGTCTTTGTCGTTCGCGCTTCGCTCAGATTATTCAATTAATTTAATTCATTTGATCTTTTAAGTAAACGATAAACACGCACAATTAAATGTTAAGTGCAATTTCCAGTTCATAAATGTTTGTTGTTTTTCCCGATTCGTTTTCTGTCGTCGTTTCTGTTGGTCTTCACGTTTTTTTTTTTTTGTTTTGTTTACGGGAGCTTCTTCACTGAAAATAATGAAAAATTACATTAAAAACATTCCATCAATCAATTTTATTTGAACAAATGAATGAAATTTATGCATTTTGCTTTCGATCAACCGAAAACGAGAAGAAAAAAATCTCCTCATTTCGCACTCAAATGAAGAGATGAATCTAAATAAGAAGAAAAAATACCGAATCGAAACAATACACACACTTCAACCGAACACCACACACAATATAAATTTATTTTGTCGAATCTTCGATCCGATGTAGCCGCTACCGATATGTAACAATCGGTCGTATTCGTCGTCGTAGCCGTTCTTGTTGTTGTTGTTGACAAGCGCACACCACAAACGATACTACACTACACTACAGAAAGAAGAGCTGTGGCTGCTGCGACTTAATGTTGAAGTGAAAATATGTAAGAGATGCACTGTTGCCGTTTAACGAGAGAAGAAATAATATTTAAAGAAATGAAGAAAAAAGACATAAGAACCATTCATGGATATCGATTTGCTTCGCTTGTGTGCTTTTGACGTTTTCTCTATGTGTGTGGATATTCAATGAACGCAATCACTTCCTTGATGAATGAATCAAAGAAATTTTTTTCTTTTATTTTTCGTTTCAAACTTTCGAACGTTTCCCTTTGCGAAATGGAATTTTTCTATTTATTTTTTTTTTTAAATACATGTACTCGAATATCGAATTGCATTAAAATTTCCTTTATCAAATGAAAATAAAAATATTTAAAATTTAAAAACCTTTTACTATCAAACAGTGGACCGTAACGTGTGATATATTTTTTTCGTTATCCAAACAACTTTGAACTTCCTTGAACACTGTGTGCACACTGTTATGCCAAAGATGTATAAAAATGTTTTGGTTCACACGAAGTTAAATTGCTCTACTGATTCGTCTAGAACACCCAATGGGCTACGCAATCTCAGTTGGGGAAATTATCGATTTTTTTTCCCATGCAGCGATATAATCAACGATAAATGGCGCTTAGCATTATCCATGCCCGAATTCCTCGCCATTTAGCTTTTTTTCCCTTTTTTTGCTGGGTTTTACCTCATCACGGCAATGCACGGATATTTCGATTTAAAGAAAAAAAAATATCTTGTGCACATGTGTGTTTTGGTGGATTCACAATAATGTTGGGCGCCACAAATGACAAAGTACAATCAATGCTTAGCGCCTCATACGATGTTCGCCACCCTTTTCATAAGACTGGCACATTCTTAACATCAAATAAACATTGGAAATTTATGTGAGCGCAACCAATGCGCAAGCCTAATATTTTCAAAAAAAAAAAAAAGAAAAAAAGAGAGGATAATTAATGGTTTGAAATGCATTCGACGAAATAATCATAATAATCTAAGAAATTCCACGAGCCAAAAATCCATGAACGTATACAATTTTAATCATTCAACCAAATTTAAATGTCCGATGCCCTTAAAAATGTTTACATGTTGTTTCAGGTTTCAGTCTAATCATTATTATCAATGGAATACAAATATATGCCGATAAATGTCAAACTGTTTGTACCGCTGTATCTCGATAGGGACATTCGCACACAATCGAACAGCATTCACTCATATGCATGTTTGTCATTTTATTTTATTGGTATTGTGTTTGTTTTGACATTGCTAATTTGTATTTTGGTCGTGTTGTCAGTTTTTTCACATCGAAATTAGCATGTGAATTTCGTTTTTGTTCAATCATTGCACAAAATGTACTGCCTTAAATGTTTTAGCTAATTGAATGTTTGTAAAATGTTTAAGATCGAATCATATATTTCGCCCATTATAATAAATTATATAGATAAATATGTCAAAGATTTTCGACCGCAAAATGCACAGGTTATATTCCACAAATATACTCATCAATGGTGAATCAAATATTAATGTTGAATTGAATTGTAAAGGTCTCTTTATGGGGTGGAGAGGTATCATTCCAAAATCTCGACATTCGATTGGATATTTTACAAGAAGAGCTTCATTTGCCATTGAATATTGTTTCCGGTCATATACATGAGCTAACTATTCGGGTTCCATGGACAAAAATTGCTTCGGAGCCGATACAAATTAATGTCAATACAATTGGTGAGCATTCGGCTGGATATTTGTTGTTGCTAAACATTGATTATATCAAATTGTGATTGTTTACAGAATTTGCCGTAAAATTGAAGAGTGACGATGAAAAGAAAGAAAAAGATTCCACCAAATTGGCTCCGATTCCAATTGTTCAAGAGCCGCCTGGATACATGGCCAGTTTGATAAATAAAATAGCGAACAACATTTCCATCAAGTTGAACAACATTATATTCAAATACATTGAAGATGATATTGTGCTATCGATGAATGTACAAACATTGTCAATTGATTCGGCTGATGAAAATTGGAGTCCGGCATTCATTGATATTAATCCGGTCAAAGTTGTGCTCCGAAAAGTGATAAATGTCAACGATTTAACAATATGTTTGGACAAACGAAATGCTCAGGGAAAGATTGAAGTGTGTCAAGAGCCGATATTGTATCGATGTACATTACAGGCTCGAATGATTCGACGTTATAATTTATCGACGGTTCACTTGGACTCAAATACACGAATCGATATATTTACGGATAATATTGATTTTAAAATTTCAGTGCAACAATTTCCATTGCTTATTCGAATTTATCTGTTGATGCGTATGTTGCGAGATTTTCATACAAATATTCATACAGTCAATCGAACCGGTCAAGCGGATGTAATGGGAACGAATCAAACAATCGATGTACTTGATGGTTCATACACAACATGGATATGGAATATGCTACCAGAAATATTTCCGAATTCAATTGAAGAAGAACGACTCGAAACTCATGGTCACATCTTTCACAATGGATTTTATGCTAAAAATATAAACATCACATTAAAATCACAGGAAATTGTCTCGAATAGTATCATCCAAACGAACACCATTTACAAATATTATCCGATTTTGAGAATAACATTGTCCGGTGTATCGTTTGATACGATTAATTTCGGAAGAAAATGGAACAATATTAAAGGTGGAATATCTTATATTGGGATATTTCCATTGGGCAATTGTACGTGCAATAAAAAACACAATTTGCCAACAATATTCGTTTCGGGTCGGAAAATTAAAGATGATGGCGGCGACAACGATATGTTTCTATTCGATTCGTTAAAAGATCCTAATTGCAGCGAAAATCAAAATCAAAATCGTTTATATGAAAATGACTTTCAATCACATATCATGCTTAATACAGAGGAAGCGCTTTTAAATCGATGTCCAGCATTTGCAATAGATATTGTTAATTATAGACAAATTATGGACGATACAAAGTCGTATGGCAGCCATTCGATAAGTAGTCGCGATTATGATACCATCACAGAAGAATATTTTATGAGAATTTTATTTGGAAAATTTAATATGAAAATTGACACCAGTTTATTGCATTTGTATCGTACGTTGAATGATCATTATGAACAATATACATATACGGCACCATATCTCATTACAAATACAATGGATCCAACATCACAATTGACGCCACCATCCACCGAAGACTATGAATCGTTAATTGATTGTATACCTTTGCGTAAAATGTGCATTTATTTCAACAATTCAACAATTGAATATTATCATTTGAACAATGATCATTTTCAAAACAATGAATCCAACGAATTTAAAATGATGCCATATCTGAAATTGAATATAAATCGCACTGAATTTGGACTTATCGTTCCACTGTATCCAGAAAAATTAATAAATACAACGTGCCAATTGCCAGATCCAACAGAAAAACTCAAAGAAAATTGTTTCAATCGATGGAATGCATTTATCGATCGAATAACAATTGATATTGTTTTCGACAAACAACAGTTCAATGTATTCACAATGCTAGATGCAAAACTAAATTACGATACATTAATACAACCGGAATTGTGGAAAATGATTAAAATGCCAAATTCTACCATCGAAATTTTGGTGTCCGAGTTTCGTTTAACATTCAATAAGCCGCAATTCGTATTGTTGAATCAATTGATGGGTTCAGGCACCCAATATTTTGTCACAAACATTCCAATTAAAAATCTAAAAGCATTCAGGGCAACAAATATTTGCAATGGAGATTTGGCCAAAGTGGAAATTTTTGTGGGCAATACACAATTAACAATTGTTGCTATTGATGATGTTCTCGGAATTCGTTCGAGCTGTGGAATTATAGCTGGATTAACCTATTTACCAAATGAATTAGAAATGGATTCACACATTGCTCATCAGCAAAAAGTAATGTTCTTTTCAAATGAAACATTTGATACGAATTTGTTGAATATTATTATTCAGTATCCGATTGATTTGAAAAGAGTAAAGCATCCACCGATTGTGAACATTGAAATGCAAAAAACAATCATTAATTTTGACAAATTATTCCAACAATTTCTGAATTATGAATTAAAATTCGAACAAAACACAGGTAAATGAAGTGTGCCTTTTTGTTCCATTGCGGTAATGAAATTCTAAAATATAAATTTCAATTGATAGAAAATACACAGCAATTTGAAGAGAAGACCCAAAGGAAAGTACGAAAATCAAGTAAAATGAGCAAACCCTTGCTTAGAACCGAATCGATTCATTCGAATTCGATAACAACAATGTCGATTGTTACATCAGCCAATAAAATCAAAGAACCAGATGATAAACAACAAATCACAAAATGGTAAAATTATTCATTTTTTTTTTTAATTTCTTTCGTCCTCATTGAATTGTACTGAATTGAAAATCAATTTTTACAGGTACGAGCTCATCAAACAAACTATTGTATGCATTGAAATCAAAACAATGACAATCGTTTGCGCGGATAAAATTTTGTATTTTAATCAAACTGGAACTAACAAAACATTGAAAAATACAATTGAAAATGCCAAGAATATAAAAATGACAATATTCCGATTGCCAAGTGTTGCATTGCAATCGTCCAAATTCAAGAATTTGATTAATTGCTTGCGCGAATGTTTTCCAATCGATCTAATGGAAAATTGGATGTTAAACATCACTAGCTTTCCATGGAACATTGAATTGAATGATCTCAGTTGCGAGACCTTCGCAAATAATGAATTTAAAGTATGTTTACCAAATGTAAACACAACACTCACTTTGGACTTAACAAGCAAAGAAATGAATGAAGATGAAATGTCGTTTGTAATTCATTTGGATACAACGCCCATTCGATGGAATTTGGATTTGGCGCAGGTGAAACAAAAATAAATAATTCAATTATGCAATAATCCAGCGTTCAATCGAAAATTAATCTCTTCCTATCATTTCAGATTAAACAAATAACTGATTCAATTTCTTCGCTGACAAAAATTGTTCAGCGAACGTCGGAAAAAAAGCAATTCAATCCGTTAGTTGAAGTACCAACAACATTCTATGATGCTCAAGTCAATGAATTCATTTGTGAAACAACAAACAGCGAGAGATCCAGTGAAGAAGTTATTTCTCACATTGGTAAAAAATAATATTTTTTTTTGTCTTTATAATATTTCGATGAAGATTCATAAAAATAATCATTTCTCATTAAACAGATAAAAATATGTCAAAAATTCATTGTTTGATGCAATGGACCATAACAAAATTCACATTATCATTGATAAATTCCGAAAATATTGATGACATCGAGCTTCTGTTTGAAATGGAAGATATAATAATGAGCGTTGACAAACAAAGTACATACACAAAGGCCAAAACGAAATTTGGTTCGATGAATGGATTGCGAAAAAAACGTAATCGAAACACAGGCAACGTGGACATTTTGAATATAATTAGTCGATCGAATGCATTAATAACCGATGTTCAGGAAACATTTTTTGAATTAATAGCCACCACAGCGATGGCATCAAATGTACATAGCCGTTGGGGTGCAACAACAAAAAAAGCGATGGGATTTCGCGATGAAAATGATACAATAACTGAAATAACAATAGTCATGCAATCGATTGATCTTAAATTGGAATTGGATGTTTTAACTGTGATATTAGCGATTAGTGATAAGATTCGAAGTGAAAATGCGATTGAAAATTTGAATGATACAACAAATAATACCACACAAAGTCTTTACTGTGTAAAAGATTTGCCATTGTTATTTTTCGATTGCAAAGGATTGCAATTATGGCTGCCCAATACAATTGATAGACAGCCGGATAAATCTGACGTCATTATTGTTAAGGTTCGTTATTTTATGACCATTTCGAAAAAGATTTTCTTTTTTTAATTTCAATAATTGTCTATAGGTGAATGCCATATCAATAGTACCATCTGTGGAAAATCCAATTCAGCGAAAACCAGTCCGTGAAGACATTTACATGAAAGCGGCACAGCTTCGAATGATTTATACACCTGGTTCGGTTATTGAAGACCGCCAATATGAATTGCTTCTAAAAAATATTTCCATTGTCACTGGAAATTGGAATGAAATTTCACAATTCACTTATCCAGCCAATGTAAATAATTACGTTCATTTTACTATGTTTTTGATTTGAGCAATTTCGAAATTTCAATTTCAGAACGAAAATCCTGCATTCGATTGGAACAATCAAACGGAAAAACCATCATTGAAAGTTAATACAATTTTTAATGATCTCATTGTATCGATTGTGTATGCGCCAGCGATAATTTTTCAAAATATTATCGTTTGTGGACAGGCAATTGAATTTAATTGCATTAGTGATCTTTCAATTGATTTAACGCTTGATGATATCATTTTATTGAATGATTTAAGAACGAAGCTAATGAATGCTTTTGGGTAAGTTTTCAATGGGGGTGTTGTTGATTGAAAATACATTCTATTCTTAAAAAAAAAAAAATAAGATGAATTTTATTCATTTATCTTTGCAGCCAAAAAAATAATGCGAAAATGAGTAACATCAAATGTAAGGCATCCAATTGGAAAGAATGCAGAAAAACGTCCAATTTGCGGGTGGCTACGGATCAATTTGACAATCATTTAAGTGATTCAGGTTTCAAATCACAATGCAATCAAGACAAATTGAAACACAGTGACAAAAATAATGTTCCAAAAAGAGAAATTCCGTGTAATTTGTCATTTGTTGGCGGACTTTTTACATTCAAATTCTACAAAAGCGTGGTGAATATTTACATTTATAAATAAAGAATACAAATTGATATTAAACGGAACATTCTTTTCAGAAATCCAATAAATCAAATGATTCCACAACATTGCCACTGATGTCGATGCAAATGAAGCAACCGAATATGATTTCAAATCAAGATTCAAATGAAAATATCGAACAATTTTCATTATTCAATCTTTCGATAAGTTTGTACGATCAAAGATTGTTTGAGAGCAAGTCAATTGAATTTGGTGACACAGTATTCGATACACATAGCAGTGAATTAGATGATACGGGCATATCGCCAGCATTATTTGAATGGAAAAGAATGACATGCCGAACAACAAACCACACGCAAATTCAATGCAATATGAAAAAATCAATTCAAGTTCAATTTACACCGACCAACGTTGAAAAGCTATTATGTTTAAAGGAAACAATGGAACGCATATTCAACGATAATATGAAATCTTCATCATCAATATCATCGGATGGCGCCCGTCGAATTATTCAGTACAACAAAATCAAAGAAATTCGAAAATTAATCGGTGATGCAAATAATATTGAGTTCAATGTTACAAAAGTATCCATTAATTTTATGACTTCAATGGATCGTTTATTGAGCATTGCATTATTCAAATGGAATAGTAAAATAACTGTACAAGAGCATCCAGAACAAATAATGTTTGCAACACATGCCGATTCGTTGGCAATAAATACACAAAATTTCATGTTACTTAATCCAACGTCGTTCAGCATTGATTTTGTATTATCGCAAGAAAAATGGAATCATCGTCTGTTGATTTTATCGAATTTAACATTCAATTGCATACATTTGCAAATAAATCCATACGATTTTTGGACATTTGCCAAAATTCAGTTAGATTTTTGGTCATGTGTTACACGGCACGTCGATTCAAACACTATTCCAAGCGAGAATACCGAAAATATATCACAAAATCCGCATCAAAAAGAGCCTCCGGATAATTTAGAAGCCTATAATCTACCTGCAATATCCAATGACAATCAATCAAATAATGAAGAATATTTTCAAGATGACTTACGGTAAGTGAAAATTATAATATGAAATCTGAAATTTGGCAAATTTTAAATTGATTTCTGTGGGACAGGCTCGGAACATTCGAATATATTGTTATCAATGGTGAGAATGCCCTTCCACTGCCATATCAGATATATTTGTTGAATCAAAATCCAGATATGCAAATTTGCTGGCGTTATCCACATCCTCGGACAATCAATTTCATTCAGATTTATCCAATACCTGGACAAGTAAACTTTTTTAAATATTTTTTCATACTCTCGAATAAGAAATAAATTAGAGAACTGACTTAATTAATTTTATTATTTTTTTCAATTTCAGATCGACGTCAGCATTAAATGTCGCTTAGAATATTATCAAGAGTCTCACAATACATTTTTTCCATACGTTTTATTTGAAATCGGTAACAAAAAAGTAAATCAAGTGACTTTACCAAAGCAGAAGTTAACGGCAGCCGTGTGGCGCATTGTTATTATTGAGCCCGTTGCACCATTGATTGATATTGATGTTGATGAAATGAATCCAATTCATGATATTTTTACACCACGTACTATTATCAGTTGCATTCGTATCGATTCAATGTTCAACATCAACAATGTACCCAAACTGCAAGCCAACATCAAAGTCAATAAGTTGAAATTATCAATATTCGATAGTGTGAATTGTGTGAGTTTGAGTAAGCCGGAAATTTTGTCACGATATACACTGAAGGTGGAAGAAGGCATGGATGTGACACAGGAATTTTGTGAAATTGAATTTGGTGATATAAATTTCAATGTGAACGTTTACAGTGAATTAAAAATGAAAATGTATAATGAATTCACATTTGACGTACGAATATTTGATGCAAGCTATCTAACACTGATACCATTGATCGATAAAATTTCCATTGGAAGTTACATTGAAATAAACAAAGACGATCATCCAAATGTGCTACATTTGACAGCCGATAGATTAAGTATTCGTTATGGACCACCGGCCGGTTATGCATTTTCAACTATGAAAAATGTCTGGCAAGATACATCGATAAGTACACAAAAACCGATTTTGTCACGATTTGTGATTTGTAATGCGACATCAGTATCATTGAAATTTGGTCAAGTGTTCACCGATGAAGCCATATGGCTTCGAAATGATGAATGCTTTTATTATGCGTTCCGCACACAAAAATCCGTTCAACGCCTAAAATTCTCCGTTAAATCAGATAATGATATTGTGGATATTGTTGAGTCGTATCCCGTCAACGATAATATCCAAGATAATCCAAAACCATTAAAGGTTGCGACAAACAAGTTTCTCATGATTTCGGCACGGAAATTGTCTACAACTCAAAAGCAAATTATAATCAAAGGTCAAATTGAATTGATGAATATGACAAATGAAACATTTCAAATTCATTACAAGGATCGTAGCAAAACAACTGACACGGAAACAGAGGCTAATAATAATAATGCGATAAGTAGTATTCATTTGCCGCCAATGTCGAGTGGCTCATTTTTTGAAACCTGTGATGATTCTTGTGATGGTTTCATTCGGCTCAATGTGTTCAACATTCATGAGACCAATGGATGGTCGGGTGAAGTGCCACTACACAAATCAACAACGAATATACCGTGGCTTGTCAAAGGTGAGATGTGCAATTGAAATTTAATCTATTGGAAAAATTCAATAATTTATTTGTTCACAGTGCCAATGAAAAATGAACAAAAGTTCATAACATTTTCGGTGCGAATACATTCAGAGCAGTTTGAAGGGACGGGACCATTGAATCAACGACCAAAACGAATTTTGGTTGTTATTTGGCCATTTTTCTCGGTTCGCTCTTTGATGCCAACAAATTTGAATGTCATAGATCAAGAACTGAAACGAACATATGACATAAAAGGAAGAGGCGGAACATCTGATCTTCAAATTGCCGGAACATTTGATACAGAACATTGTTTTGCATTTAATACGACAACAGACAACGATGATCTGACCAATATAATACTTACATATAAAAACATTGACAAAAAAACATTCTTCACTGTTCCTATGCAATACAAAAATATTTCTGATATCATTAAAGAGCTCGAAAAACCAGATGAATTAAAATGGCCATGTTCATTGGAAAATGAGGTAAATTTCGAGAACATAGCCAGAGTCTCAATGAAAACAAAAATATGTAAATATGTCTGAAAATATATTTCTTTCAAAATTTTCAGTCAAGCATCAATCGAAAATGTTCAGTTCAAACATCCGTTGCTCCACTTTATAAATGTTCGGCCAGCAGATCTTTATCATGTGCATTGAAATTAGAAATTGCACCGTCTTGTTTATTTATAAACAGTTTAGGTTTTGATGTAACAATTGTCGATTCAACGAATAGCATGGAATTTTTGATTCAGTCAAATTATATCGCAGTTCCATCAGTCTTCACTGCATTCGCATTGAAATTCAAAGTAAACAATGAAATGTTCACAACATCAATCATCTTTATGTCAACTGATAAAAATTCCGGGCGACAGTCACGATCCTCTCTATATTTACCAGAAGAAGGTTCCGTTCAAATGGTCGAAAAATGTTCGAAAAATCAAATACTAAAAATTTGTTTAACTTCGAGTAGTGAAAACAATATGCGAATCATATCGATTCAACCATTTTATGTAATTTGCAATTTTTCAAAGCATCCGTTGAAATATCGCGCATTTTGTCTGCACCGAAACGAAACAATGAAATATGATGACGTCGTCAAAATTATAAATGAAGAATCGACGAGTAAATTAATTCCAGATAATAGCCAAACTGCAGACAATATGTAAGTTATTTACATTGAAATTTAAGTTAATTTGACGCTTCTCCAATTCATGCTTTGAGTATTGCTTTTTTTCAGATTCAAAGGCTGTGATTGTTCGATATTTTGTGATATTTCTAAAAAGGCTCAAAAATCAATTAATTACTCGAAAGATTTAAATTTTTATGTTGTCATTCAACATGACGATGATTCATTCTCTGCACCGATATATTTAAATAAACCGATAATTCGAATGGCATTCGGAATTCAATTAAGGCCAGAAAGTGTAAGATTTTAGTAACAAATAAGTTTCAATTGAATATCTTGAATTTCGATAGATTTGAACCTATATTCAGAATTCACATACGCATTCACAGATTTCGCTGGCAACGTCGATAACCCAACACAAAGAACAATATTTTGTATCAATTTATAATGATCGTTTTCCATTAATTGAAATCGATAACCAGACAAATATTGAAATTTTTACGGCTGAAGCTGACTTTGGAGATTTTTCGAAAAGCATGAAACCCAAGCGATCCAGGCACGATGAGAATTTTCAATGGTGTTGTTCCATATCACCATATAGTCGCATGTTCTATTCACCGCCATCGATTAACGAGCGATTCCCAGAGAAACAAAATTCCAATATTCACTTGATATTTGGATGTGGTAATAGCAGTAAGTAAATTCATTCATTAATGTCGCGAAAACATGGACTGTTTTGATTGACTATTCATTCCTATTCAGAATTGTTACCGGGTGGCAATATCCAATGGTCAATTCCAGTTGAAACAAATAAAATGGATGAAAAATATCTGGCACTTCCGCTTTATGGTGACATCAAACTTACATCATTTATATACAATAAAACGGTTAAAATTCGACTTCAGCACATCGATTTTGTAAGATAATTTGGATTATTTGGTCTCTTAAGTACGCATTTAACTGTTGAAATAATGTTATTTTTTTTATGCAGCGAAAGGAATTCAATGTGAAGGTTGTACATAATAAATTGAGCAGCCCGAATGAGCGTTCCAATGTGATAATAACTGAAAATATAGCAGCCAACCAAACCAAAGATGACGTTAAACAATTAACCTCTCGATATCCATCCGATATTTCGGCAAAACCGATCACATTTAGCAATTTCAATACGATGATTTTCATTAAACAAGTTGTTTTTGTGCTGTATGATGACTACAGAGACCATTTGCATAAAATGAATTATATTGCATCGATTTTTTTCGATGATATGATTATGTGCTATACTGAAGAAGAGAGAAAATTTGAATTCGGATTCCGAAATATACAAATCGACAATAATTCGTATTCGTCGGGAAAATATGATTTTCCAGTGATATTGTGTGGCCAAAATGATAAAAAACCAATACCAAATATATCAAATATGCCGACTCCATTCTCTTTGCCACTTATGCGAAATCATTTGTTTGAACATCAAATTGGTCATTTTGAAATTTTATTGGAAAATTCGGAATTTAGTGCAAAAGAGATTGTTTGTAGATTGCAACCGTTACGTGTTTATATCGAAGATAAATTTATAGCGGTTTTATTGGATTTTGCTATTGAAAATTTGCCATCGAATATAATTTATATGCCGGACAAGAATGAGTGCGTTGATTGTGCTGCTGGTGAAATTATGATGCCAAAATTCATTACCGAACAGATTTTATCATTTTTATCGGAACCATTGCGATTGAATCGAATTTGTATTGAACCATTAAGCATTCTACTTTCGGTGCATACTTGTATGAGGTATAACACATAATCATTTCAACCAAAATACCGAATTTTTTTAATTTCCTTCGTTTTTTTCAGAATGTATATTGCATTGGATCATAGCCCGTTGCATTTCGCTCAATTCGAATATAAAAATATTTATACGACCACAATGCGTCTTGGCTACAATATTGGAATGCATTATGTTTCGGATGCAATTTTTGGTGCTGGATGGGTTGTTGGTTCTCTGGAAATACTTGGAAGTCCGAGTGGCTTAGCACGTTCAGTATCATCTGGATTATGGGATTTTGTATCGATGCCAGTGCAAGGTTTGATGCGTGGCCCATGGGGAGTTTTGCTGGGTATCACTTATGGATCAGCCTCGCTCATAAAAAATATAACAGCCGGTACCGTAAACTCGGTCACAAAATTAGCGGCATCCGTCGCACGAAATCTTGATCGTTTAACGCTAGACGATGAACATTTAGAAAGAACAGAAGCCTTGCGACGAATTCGTCCAATGGGTATAACACATGGAATTAGCCAGGGTCTGACTGGTTTTGGAATTAATTTATTAGGAGCTGTTGGTGGTATTGCAAGACATGCTCTCGAAGCAAAATCTTCTGTTGGAGTTTTCACTGGCTTAGGAAAAGGTATAATTGGTGTTGTGACAAAACCAATAAGCGGTGCAGCCGAACTATTAGCATTAACTGGGCAAGGTGTTTTACATACGGTTGGTTTTAATGCAATGCCAATGGCTCGAGATATTAAAATCGTCGAAGACTATTCGTTTCCATTGAGCGTCACAAAAGTTGCATGGAAAATTCTTTCTAAAATAGACAATGTCGATTCAGTGTTAGTCGTTGCGTCTGCTTTACATCTTGAAGGAGCAGAAAAAGCAGTTACTGTTGCCATAACCAGTAAATTAATTCTTTTGATATCTGAAACAGACAATGAATTAGCCACTGTATTGTCTATATATCGAACTCGAGCTTGCATTGATGCCAAAGATCCAATTCGTTTAATGCTTACCATGAAAAGTGATGAGGATAATCAGCAGGTACCTATTCAAATACGATTTCATTCCAGTTTCATTAAATTTTTTGCTAAAATCACACTTCTCTTCTTCTTCTTTTTCTTTCGCCAGTTCCATCACAAGCGAATACTGCAGTATTTATCAAAAACTCATATACAAGCCGAATGCCGATTAAGTTTCGAAAATGAAATTCAATCGTATTCGTCAAATGAATCAAATCAAAATATTCTCATTTGCAGCAATCCACAAATCGCATCATATCTGGCCAAATACATACAATTCTTGTATTATTGTCTCAATACCCATAAATGAGAGCAACTGCTACTCCGCCAGGAATGTAAATTTTATTTATTCAAACAAACAGCTCAAAAACATAAAAATAAAATAAATCATAACGAAAAATATGAAAATTATGTGTATGTGTTATTCGAACTTTGATATTGTATCGTACAAATCGAGACGACGTTGTTTTGATACCGGTATTTGGTTACGGACCTTTTGGACCAGATCAAGATCTACAATTTGAATGAAATCATTTTATGTTCATTTCACTTCATTAAATTAAATAATAGATAATAATTATTCACCCAAATCGGCGACTAAAATCTCTTCATGTTCTTGTGCTTTTTTCACGATTTTGCCCCATGGATCAACAACTGTTGAATGTCCCCAAGCAACATATCCAGCTGTTGCGTCTCTGGCAGGAGAAATTGTGGCCACAAATACTTGTAAATCATTGGCCCGAGCTCGTTGTAACAGCTCCCAATGCAATGGTCCAGTTGTCATATTAAAAGCAGCCGGATACACCAGCATATCACATCCTAAGAATTTTCTTGTTTTTTTTCCTTATATTAACCAACAATATACAAACTATTAGGCTATATCCGATAACGTACCCTTATTCCGGTAAATTCGTGCCAGCTCCTCAAATCGAATATCATAGCATATACCAATTCCGATTTTGAAACCGTCTAAATTAAGAATAGCCAATTTATCGCCAGCCGACAAAATTTCAGATTCTTTGAAACGAATGCCTCCTTTAATATCGATATCAAAAAGATGCATCTAACGGGAATCAACGAAAAGTTCATTGAGTTAACTATTTCTGTGACAAATAATGTATTCGATTACTTTGCGATATTTTGCAATTAAATCACCAGTTGGAGACCAAATGGTACAAGTATTGTATAGTTTATTGTCGATATTATCACGTTCAGGAATTGTACCGCCAATCAAATAAACGTTCAATTCCTTCGCCAAATCGGATAAGGTCATGCATGTTTTTCCATCCGGAATGGTTTCTGCATATTCATTGAAATATTTCGTTCCGTATGGCGAATTAAAACATTCTGGCAATGCAACAATTTTTGGTTTGTCCATTTCGACGGTTTTTCGAATGCAACTTGTTGCATGAGTCAAATTTTCTAATTTGTTCATGCCGATTTTCATCTGTATCAATGATATTCGCAGCACTAAAATGGATAAATTCAAACATCATAAAGCGCAATTTTCAATACAAACATATTAAAAGAGATACCTTTTCCGATTCCTTCCATTTCGAATAGTTACGGAATAAACAGATCTTAGGAATTGAAATTAAAACCAATATTACCAAGATAGTATTTCAATTGATAAAGATGATAATTATTGCGGTATCACGAACTAATACAATCCAATTGAATTCAAAATAAATAAAAAAAGATAAGAAAACGATTCTATGTGTGTATTATGGATGGTGGCGCCACTTGTAACTTCACTTATTCGAATATCATTAATGCCTGTCAATGGATGTATTGTCAATGGTCTACTGTCAACTTGAGCTAAAAATCATTGTTTCTACAGTTTAAGTATAGGCTAGCACGTGTTGCAAGCATCAACTTTCAAAAGCAACGTGAATCAAAGTCTTCTCATATACGATACGGCGTTCAGTTAAAATTTATGTTGAAAGTGCAATCCGGTCGAAAATAAGATGAAGCCAAACCAAGCTGAAACGGATCCATCTGATTTTCGTGTGAAATTGCTCACACAGGAAATTCAATTTGCCAAAATGTTGGGTGGTAACGAGTTTAATACCGCCATTAAGGAAAAACATATTAAAAAACTTGGAACATGGCTCAAAAATCGGACGACATGCTCTGAAGGTATATTTAAATCGATTTATTAATTATTATTATCAATTGTTACACTTGAAACCATTTTATTTGAATTTTGCCGTTAATTATTTATTTTAAAATTAAAAAGTCTAATTCCTTTTATTTCCTTTAATTTCCTTCTAACGGTGGCAGTGTTTACCGACAAGGATTGTTTGCGAATTTGGAAAGGCCTTTTCTATAGTATGTGGATGTCCGATAAACCATTGCCACAAGAAAATTTAGCAAATAAAATAGCCGGCTTGTTGCACAGCTTCGATCAGCTTGATTCAAGTTTACAGTTTTTTGCAATGTTTCTGAAAACAATGGCCATGGAATGGAATGGCATCGATCAGTGGCGTATCGATAAATTTTTGATGTTGGTGCGTAAAGTGACACGTGAAATGATACGGATTATTCAAGCAAATAAATGGAATGATGAGTCAATTGAAAAACTTGCAAGTAAATTGAGTGCAACGGTTCTTGGCACCACCGATCATGTACCAAGAGGATTGTTTATGCATTTCGTTGAATTGTTTTTCGAAGAAGTGGGAAAAGTTTCAAATGGTGAAATTGAATCCGATCGCGTAACTAAGTTACTGGCTCCATTTATGTTTTACGTTGCATCACAAACTGACTATAAATTGATTCAGTTTGTAGTGCGTTCGGTATTTAATTATCTTTTATTCCAAAGTGAATCTGGTCGGGAATATAAAGAGAAATTTGATTGTTGGAAATCGGTAAGTTGAGTATGGTATGAATACAAGTTAAGAGTTGTTAAAAATTGCTATGATTTTAACTTTTGCATTTCAATGGTTTTTCTTTATAGATGGGTTTTCCGGGTAAATCGATTGATGAGCTTGTGTTGGAGGAACCAGAAGAGAATGGGATCGAAAACGAGGAATCCGAAGAAGAAGGTTCATTCGAGACTAGTAAAATCCACTGTAAACATTTTTAAAGCAAACTTTCTATTGCTTTCAGATGCTGAAGAAGAGTCAGCCGAACGGCCATTGGATCCACGTGCTGGTCGTGTTGATGTCGTAATGCCCGAACTAAAATTCAATCCTGAAGAAATCGCAAGTCAATTAGAGGATATGAAATACAAAAAATTCACCCGAACTCGCAATCGCAAATGCCTTGACCGTATTATTACAACGTATAGAAAATTCGCAACGGGAATTTTCCCCATCGGTATCCAAAAGCTCAAGGTGGACCGGGATGAATTGGAAAAGCCTGACGTTCATGATAAGGCTCTAGAATTGTTAGAGTTTGAAAATGAATTATACGGCGAACAGCGAGAATTGAAGAAGATGGCCAAACGAAAGCGTAAGCGAATCGTTAACAATGGCACATTATACGATGAATTCCAGGCAAAATCGAATAAAATTGCGAAAATTAAGCAGGACGCTAACACATGGAAAGAAGAGGATATTTCATTAGAAGAGCAGTGTCTACAGCCAAAAGAAAAGACAGTAAAAGAATCAATGGACAGGGACTTTGTTGTGACACCCAAAAAGCGAAAATCGAATAAGGCTGACAATTTGATTAGTAAAAAAAAGCAAAAACCCAATGAATGGGCCAAACCATTGGAAGACGGTGAAGTAGAATATGTGATTCCATCAAAAAAACAACAACAAAACGGTGCTCTACGTGTGACAATAACAAAAGACTCAATTAAAACCCACAATCTAACGCCATCAAAAGTATCAAACGATAAGAAAAAATCATCTCCAAGCTCCCCAAAGTCAACTGTAACGGTGAATCAAGTGGATAATGTGCAAAAATCACCATCGAAAAAAACCGAGCCGATGTTTTTATCACCGGCGGTATCGAAAAACAAATTACAAAATGGGTCACCGAAAACATCAGAGAAAAAGGTAAAAAGTGCATCGAAATTAACTCAATCAGCTAATTCGACTCCAAAAATGGGTATTTTTGCAGAAAAAACAACCCAAATGAGCGTTTCAACACCCAATTCAACATTGCTATCGGCAAAAAAAGGTGTTAAAATTGCTTTAAAAATGAATCGATCACAAGAGGTCAACGAATACATCCGACAATTAAAACAATCGCCGATGGCACCATATGATTCAGCAAAGAAACCTTTGAAAGGTGCTCTCAAGCCGAATTTAACACCTAGCCCGATAAATCCATTTTATAAAAAGCTTATTGGCATGAAATAGCCATTTTTTTTTTTTGCTCTTTGTATAATCAATTATTTAGCTAGAAATTCATTTTCTTTCACTTGTTTTCTTTTCAAATTTCGTTTTTACAGAAGCAAGTTATTTACATTCATTTTTGAAGCCAAACGCTGGCATCAAAATCATATTAAATGTTCAATTTTTGTTAAGAAACAATTTTAATAAAAATAAATTAACAAAAACAAGTTTAAAATATAATATTTTGTTATACTTCAATAACAATGAAACTTGAAAAATGTATAAGACTGAAGTTTCACGTGGAAACCACTGTGCCACATTTTACACACATCAAAGAACATGCGTCAACCGTCAACGCAATCGGTGTTTGTTTATGGTATCCACAAACGGGGGATATGGCAATATACAATAGCATATCATTGCCCCTGTAAATAACAATGCTAAATGATGGCAGAATTGCATACTGCGCATGCATCGTGCTAGGAACTTCAAAATTCTCTCGCATCTTGGATTTGTAATAAACGAAGTCGAATCGGCTCACATATTTTCTTTTTTCTTGTATCTTTTTATTGTTGTGGCAATAACTCGAAATAGAAAAATAAAATTATTCATCTGCTGTGCGAAATAAAATGGCCAAAAATAAGAAATAATCCAAAAACCAAAAGAAAAAAAACCAAAATAACAAAATGATAAGTGAAACATGTTTATCGAATATTTGCACAAAGCTTTATGAGAGATACAAACGTTCTTAGCCATTCGAGAGAAGAAAAATCGATAACAGCTTCCTCTTCTCACAACACACAGAATAAAGGCATTTAAATTATATACACAACTCCATACAACAATGAGCTTTGGTAATTGTGTTTTCGTTAGTTTTTTATTCATATCGATAATTTTACCCGAATTCAAAGGTGAGCTCGTTTTTCTGTTACTGTTCATGGATATTCCCCAATCAATATATGTACAATTCAAAATTAAAACTGTGCTTTTTAATCGTTTTGTTTTGGTGGTTGACAGCCGAACTTAGCAAAAATCTACACTATTATGAATCGTTGCATGCTGATGATGTGGTTCATAGAATTGTCAAACGCGGCACAAAACATAGTTCTCATCCATTTAATATTATCAAAGAAATTGAATTCAAAGTATTAGGACGACATTTTCGAATTATATTGCATCCGCAACGTGATGTGCTTCATAGCAATTTCAAAGCATATTCGGTAGACGGTGATGGAAATGAACAAGTTGTACATTTTGGTATGTTTGTAATGGTCCTATACTCTGGTGTATCACTATCAATTAATTCATATTGTTATTATTTTTTTTTTCAGATCACGAGAGTATGTACGGCGGACGAGTGTTCGGTGAAACGAATTCATCAGTCCGGGCTCATGTAGACGATAAAATGATAACGGCAAATATTGTCCTACCAGACGAAACGTATCACATCGAAGTAACAACAAAAACCAATAATTACTCAAATTACGAAAATATTTATTTCGTCTATTTCGTTTCAATTATTTTAATTCATGAAATTGTTTGATCAATTCCAGCCTTCATGGAGACACCTGTCACATTTATCTGATCGTCATATGATTGTGTATAAACAATCCGATATAAAATACAGTTGGATTGATAATGCAACAGCGAATGCATTTCCAAAAGTTTGCGGCTACGTGAGAGAAGGAGCTGGTAAGAAATCAATTGCAAGCTTTTTTTCTCTGTTTTGACCAAACATGCAAGTTAATAATTCAATTTGTGTAGATTGGGAAAAAGGCAAACATGGTGATGATGCACTCATTGCGAATCATAAGCAATCTAATAATCATAATACGACGAGCTTTTTAACCAATTACTTATTCAAATTTGATTCTAAGCATCGAATCAAACGACAAGCTGACCAATATGAATATACGCCAACCAAAACTAGATGTCCATTATTGTTGGTAGCCGACTATCGATTTTTCCAAGAAATGGGCAGTGGAAATACGAAAACAACAATAAATTATCTCGTAAGTGTAAAACAATTTTTTAATAACTTGAAACATCTTGTATTCAAAGAATATCTTTGAAATATAATATTTATCTCCGATTGCAGATTAGTTTGATAGATCGCGTACACAAAATTTACAACGACACTGTATGGCAAGATCGAGCGGTATGTAATACTAATATTTTTTTTTTTAATTAATTGGAATTGAAAAAAAATTGGTCGACTAACTGTTCGACTTATTATTTCAGGATCAGGAAGGTTTCCGTGGCATGGGCTTTGTGATAAAAAAAATTGTTGTGCATTCAGAGCCAACACGTGTACGTGGCGGTGAGGCACATTATAATATGGTCCGTGAAAAATGGGATGTGAGAAATTTGTTGGAGGTATTTTCAAGGGAATACAGCCATAAAGATTTTTGTTTGGCACATTTGTTTACCGATCTAAAATTTGAAGGCGGTATCTTGGGATTGGCTTATGTTGGATCACCGAGAAGAAATTCCGTTGGTGGTATTTGTACACCGGAATATTTTAAAAATGGTTACACACTGTATTTAAATTCCGGTTTGAGTAGCTCGAGAAATCATTATGGACAAAGAGTAATAACACGTGAGGCGGATTTGGTAACTGCACATGAATTTGGTCATAATTGGGGATCAGAACATGACCCAGATATACCAGAATGTTCACCAAGCGCATCCCAAGGTGGTAGCTATTTGATGTATACATACTCTGTTAGTGGATACGATGTTAATAATAAGGTAAACTATTTTGGGTCCCATTTTTTGTCTGGCAATTATCTATTCATTTAAAATTTGTTTTTCGATGTTTCGGTTCCGATCTTTTCAGAAATTTTCACCATGTTCGCTGCGATCCATTCGAAAAGTATTGCAAGCCAAATCGGGTCGTTGTTTTTCCGAGCCCGAAGAATCATTTTGTGGTAATTTACGGGTCGAAGGCGATGAACAGTGTGATGCTGGTTTACTTGGCACAGAGGACAGCGATGCGTGTTGTGATAAAAATTGTAAATTACGCCGTAATCAAGGCGCCGTTTGTAGTGATAAAAATTCACCATGCTGTCAGAATTGCCAGTATATGACAGCCGGTGTAAAATGCAGGGAAGCTCAATACGCAACATGCGAACAAGAAGCACGGTAATTACGATCAAGTGACAACTTTTTACATGATTCCAAAAGTTGAAATTGTTGTTGTTTTCTTTCGAATTTTCAATTGATTTAGTTGTTCCGGTGGACAATCAGAGTGTCCAAAATCACCACCAATGGTAGATGGCACAACATGCCAGGAACGCGGTCAATGCCGAAATGGCAAATGTATACCGTATTGTGAAACTCAAGGCTTACAAAGTTGCATGTGTGATATCATACAAGATGCGTGTAAACGTTGTTGTCGCATGAGTATCAATGAAACCTGTTTCCCAGTTGAACCACCTGATATTTTATCAGATGGTACGCCCTGCATTCAGGGCTTTTGTAACAAGGTAAGTTTCATTAATTTTGATATTGTTTGCGTTTCTGCTAAGTGCAAATTTGATTTCATGTTCTTGACAATTTTCTCTCTCAAAATACAGGGCGTCTGCGAGAAAAGTATTCAGGATGTAGTTGAACGTTTTTGGGATATCATTGAAGAAATAAATATAAATAAAGTCTTAAAGTTTATGCGTGACAACATAGTCAGTAAGTTGAACCTAAAACAATGACCATAGTTAAACATAACTTGTGGCCGCGAATGATAATTATGTCATTGACAAAATCTGTTGTTGTTTTTGTTTTGTTATCTCAGTGTCTGTTGTTCTATTGACGGCGATATTCTGGATTCCAGCCAGCACCACAATATCATATGTCGATCGAAAAAAAAGACGTATTGATGCCAAAGAGTATAAGTGGAACAATGCACTGGATTTAATTCATCCGAGCGATAGACGACGTGTCATCCACATTCGGTGAACATTTGAAAAATAAATCCCAAATTTTAACGACAACCCATAAATAAAATCAATTTATTTTTGATGAACAGGGTTCCACGACAGAAGATGACAATGGGGCGAATCTAGCCATTACTTCGTCAACCGGAGAACAATAAGCAAATTGACGGCAAGAGAACAAAAAAATTCATTTTTATGTATTGCTGACGACAGAATGACGTTAATGGACCTAGGCCTGCAAAGATAGTGAAAAGATTACCCGAAAAAAAAAGATATAAATAAAAAAAGAACAACATATGAATATATCGAATCAAATAGTTTTTTTTGCTGCATATTTTACATAATAAACAGTTATGTTTTCATCAACAGAAACGATACACGATATGCCTGGCATATTCAACTGTTTATGAAGCAGTGGATAAAAGAGGGAGACAAATTATAAACCTTTAAATCAAACTGCATTGAAGGTTTTTTTCCATCAAAAACCTGCGCATGATCATTGAAAGGTTGTCACAGATCTCTTCTCGTTAGTTCATTTAAGTTTAGAGTATTCATTGGGAATACGGGATACCTTCACTTCCTTTCCGTCATTTTACCAGAATGACGTAATGAAGGTAAAAAACGAATGGCTTTCATGTGTACGTATGTCGTGCTTTTGTCGAATACTGGCAAGCATAATTTTATGCTGTAAGTCTATGAAAACATGAAGACCGATGATAACAGCAGAGAGCAAATGGAACAGCAACTGGATGATTGCTGAATTCTGCAGTAGCTTGTGTGTACTGTGTACTAGCTACTAAAATTACATTAGCTAAAATTATAAATATTATAAAATTCATTGCTGTTCGATAGCTGCACCGTGCACAAAATTGTTATAAATTGCAAGCAATTTTATCCAACAAATCATGCATATGATAGATTATGGAATTTCCACCTCAACCCTTCATTCAAAATGTATGGCAAAAACAAACATAGATATCTATACCATTTTATTCACATTTTGGTGACACATTGAAAGTAAAGCGGTTCTATATTCTGTACGATTATATTTCATGTGCATAGTGCATTTAATGCACTGCATTAAGTATACTTAAAACACAACACGACATCCTTATAAACCACTTACTGTGCAAATGCCTAACATGCTTTTCTATATGTCATTCTCTTGATGGCATTTTGCATCCTCTTAAGTCCACTAATTGTGAATTGGGCTCACAACTCCAATGCAATTTCAATGGATCTTTATGCGGCGTGTATCTCTCACTCTCTCTCTCTCTCT
>GL501518.1:1394012-1424814 GCA_000149185.1 Mayetiola destructor
TCTCTCTCTCTCTCTCTCTCTCTCTCTCTCTCTCTCTCTCTCTCTCTCTCTCTCTCTCTCTCTCTCTCTCTCTCTCTCTCTCTCACTCTCTCTCTCTCTCTTTCTCTCTCTAATTTTGGCATTGAGCACATGTATGTCTTTATTAATAATTACAATGTGACATGTTAAACAGGCTTAGTACTGGTGATCAATATGAGCCGCTTTTCTTAACTTTCTCTTTCGGTTGAGGTATTTTAAATCTACTTTGTGGCGTAGTGCAAAATTCACGGAGGCCCGTCATTCATTTTTCTCCGTTCCTTTCTTCGTGCTTATTTTAGTATTTTTGCTTGAATTTTACTGGCTTCCAATGTTTAGCGTGTCTTTAAATTCAAAAATTTCCGTATTGAAATTGAGTCCATGCATCTCATAATAAATAGTATGTTTTACAAATATTGAACATTTTTGTGGCCGTTTTCTCCATCTTGTGTCAGCTTTAGTTTGCAAATCAAAAATATCTCCACTTAATATTGCAGCGTATCGTATGTATCGACCAAAGCGCACATATTGAAAACCATCCCCTCAATAGAAAAATGGAAAATGGTGTTACAACGAATATAAAAAAGTCCCCAAATACTCTACTATAACATTTAAATACAAACATATAGGAACGGTGTACAGTATACATATAAATTTTTTTTTTATAAATATATGTGTTTACGAAGCAATGGAGAGAATAGAACAGTCCCATTGTATAATAAAATACGAACAACTGAAAATGGAATGCTTTGCTTCGCCACTCAAAGCTGCTGTGTGAATTTTTTTTCCTTTTACGTGAGAAACGTCGACCAACAGAGAACGTATCAATAGTGCGGAAAAATCAATGAATAAGAAAACTACTCGAAATCGTGGTAGTATCATAAGTAAATAGTATTTTCTGTTTCAGTTGATTTGGTTTTTGATTTTAAATTCAGTTTTGGAAAAGTGTTAATGTGAATCAACGGAAAAATTGGACAAAAATGAGACAAATAGAAGAATTCATTAAACTATGATAACCATTCGATGGAAAAATGATTTTAACATTTAACTTTTTGTTTGACACATGAATGTTGATTTACGGACACAAAAGGTAATCTGTGAGCGAGCAATAAATTGAAATTGGGAGGCAATCATTTATTTAAGAGTATTTTAAGAAAACGAGTCATGTAAAAAAGAAAATTCAAACGAAAATCAACCAATAATAATATAAGATTTTAATTATTTATTTACAAATGATGTGGATTGATGTTTCAATTATTTTACAAAATGTGTTGTAATTTTATTTTGTGTGTACTTTGTGCCAGTTGTTGTGATTGTTCACGTCATTTTCTGTGAGCGGTGTGTATTTGTGTTTGTATTCGTTTATGTTTATGAATTGCTCCTGAAAATTATTTGTAATTTGAATCGGAGTTAAATCAATCTGCATCGAAGGATTTTCACATCGATGGGAATACGGATTTCCAATACGAGCAAATACAAATCATTGACAATATTCAAATCATTTATACAATGTATTTGTTATTCCCCTGTTTATGTCAGCGTTTATTGTAGAAATCATTATCAGATTTCTCTTAAATTCAATTTCCATTTTAATGCCAAATAAATTGCGAAAAGAAACAGCCAATAATAGAAACAATAACTTAATTTAATGCATTCAACCACGAAAATAACAACAATCAATGAATATAAATTTGTGAGTGTCCTCTCTCCTCTCCTCACCGAAACGCTGGTGAGATAGACGATTATCGAACTCTAATGCAGTCGATTTTTGATATTGTTTCGAAGTTTTTTTTCTCAGTATTTTGTCTTATTTGAACAAAAATAAAAGAGCAAAAAGAATGCAGAGAGAAAAATAAGATAATAAGCACATAGCAGAATACACAGGAGAGCGTGTAACACGACAACTGAGGATGAGAAATGGTGCCAAATGAATGAAGTGAATAGAATAAAACAAACATGAAATGAAGCTATACTATGAGTGGTTTGCTTGAATGGCATTGGTGTCATTATTTTTCCAAAAAGTTTATACATGTACTAGAATACTATGTAACAAAATCGCCCCTTTCCGTCTGAGTAGTACGATTATACATGGCATAATTAGTATAGCTTATGTTACAAATCTTTTCGTACTTTTTGACACCGTCCATAATACTCTTTCGGAATCGAACTGTGCGTAGTTGAATGCAATTGAATTCTCGAAGAAATCGTTGTGGCTGCACCACTCTTTGTGTTGTTTTTCAAATAGTTCGGTGGCAATGGACGACCGGCAACTAAATCCAATACTTTTAACAAAATTGCATTGTAATCACGATTCCAATTCAATGGGCTGTGATTTTGATGGTTTCGTTCCAACGGTTGATTTGGATCACGTGCGTAACCACGGATCTTGCATGCACCTGGTTTTCGTTATAAATAACTTTTATGCGCTTTGATTCGTCAATGTCCGTGGAATTAGACGACAATCGACACAGACTGAATCTCTGTATACACAACATAAAACACAAATGAAAATAGAAAAAAAAGACAGGAGAAGAGATAAAAGCAAACAAAAATAGGTTATCATGAACATTCGAACCGCTATTAAATTTTGTTATTCATGAGATTTGAAATGAAAACGAAACAATCGATACACATTGTGTGTATGCATACTCGGTTTCAGTTGTGCCATTCGTTCGTGGCTTTGAAATGATTGCTTCTTATGATTTTTGACTATTTTTTGTTTATTTTATGACTTCTCACAATGCATCCGATTCAATTTGTGTCGAACAAATTCAACATAATGACGACCTTTTGATATGATCGGAATCGCAACATGTTCTCGTCTTCTCGTTTCATATTATCAAATTGTAAAATGAGAACAAAACAAAGGGAACATTCATTAAACAAAATCAAATGATTTATCGAACAATCGATTAAGTCTTTTTCATTTAGAAAATTAAATTAGTTTTTTATGGTACTCTCCAAACGGGTAATTCCACGGCGAATATACTCTCGTTTCCGAAAACCGGACATTTCTCGCTATGTTTTTGATTCGATTGAAGAACACTCTTCATCGAGATTTGGATAATATTTTGTCGATGCAGTCAATGTTGACTTGATGACCAAGCATCTGATTTTCGTGGATTGAAACTCTCTATCAGATGGGGTCGTCGTTTATCAATAATCATCCTGGTCGATAATCATTGTTCTTAATGTGGGCGTATTATGAAATATTTTGTAAATCACGAACAATTTTTTCATCGCCGATCAGAATGCTTTCAATGAACTCTTCAATTATTGCTGAGACCGATGGTCGTCTTTGTGGCTGATAATTCGTGAAATGGAAAAACCACTCGACAGACCGTTCAAAAATTTGATTCAACTCATATCGAGGAAATGCCATGCCATGGCTACGTAGTGCAGCCTTGCAAAATAGACGAAATCTCTTTTTGGCGTGCATCTTGATGTTATTTGCACAGTTGGTTTTGTACATGTTCATTGCATAATTTAATGTCTGTGCACTATGTAATGCATTTGGATAGTGAATTCTTCGGTCAAAAGCCCATTCCACAAATTCAGCCACAGGATTTTTCATGTTTGCTTTCGCCGCAAAAAAAAAATCGTTTTTAAACATGAAATCGCGTACCGGACGATCGAATTCGGCACAGATTTGCACGGGATCATTTGATAGCATTATTTTCATGGATCGTTTGAAGCCACATATTGAATAATAATTGAAATATCTTCCGCTAGTAAATCGATGGTAGCAAACATATCCCCATCGGCTAAATTGCTCCTCAATAAGTTTTTAATCAAAAACTGTCGACATTTTGATGGCTTAATATTTGGGAGAAAATCTTAACTGTTCATTTCAAAAATCGGTGCACAAATGAACTAAATACAATGGGCTATTATTTGATAGAAATTTGAATGATTTTTAAATCATTCATTTTGAAAGCCGAATGATTTTTAAATCTCCAAAATAGTTTGATGGTTGATGTTCTGGAAAGCATCAACATTCCATTGCATTTGAATCGTTACCTGATGCTTTGTCATCATTTGATATTGAAAGATATCGTTAGCCAAAAAAGGGTGTAAATTAAAAAACATTATTGAATTCGTTGGGATATGCCATTTGTCATGGATGTGTGTAACAGTGCGGGTGAACGCAAGGTCAGCTATCTATAACAAACGGCACGTGACAAATCGTTTCTCATAAGAAACGGTTACGTTTGCGTTATTTATCGATTTATTTTCGCAAACAGATCAATCGCTGCATTCATTTGAATTTAATATCATCGATGTAGATGTCCCAGACTATTATTCACCTCAATGAGACAAATGTCAAATGGGAATAAAACGTATTCATTTCATCATATTTTAAGCTAAATTCTTGTGGTGACAGAGACTTTTATTTGGTCCATCTTAAATATTATGGAAATTTTGTACAGCGCATTTCGACGATAATAAGTGAGTAACTATGCAAAAAAGCTTCCACACATCATAATAAACACACTCGAAAAAGAATAATGAAATTCTATCGATCCATTCCCGCTTCTATAGACGACTCACGAACACCATTCCAATTTTTTATATATACATGTATCTGCCCAAAAAAAAGAAACAGTTATTCGTTGTGATTTTCCCTTAAATTTTCTATTTGCGATGTAATCGAAACGATATTTCGATGGTATTATAAAGTTTTTGTAAGAATATTACGAGTTTGACAACGATTGAAAGACAAAAGAATGGGGTAATAATAAATTTGAAAAATTTTCGGCTATGGATGCTTTATGTAGTGCGTAACATACCACATACCTGTCGTAATATACAACATAAAACATACAACGTGCATATTGTTCGTTCTTTATGCGCAATATACATATTAGTGGCGTATGGCGTATGGCTATATTTCATGAAATTGCGGATAAATATACACTGCAACAGAATAAACGCTCATAGAACAACGATATCAAAAAAGAAAAACCTTTCTCATTTGGGATTTAAAGTTTGGAAATTTTCCGAATTTCAGATCGTTAACATATAAAAACCTGCATTTTCCAATTTTTGCAAAACACTCATTGCAATGGAGATGAATGAAATAAAATTTTAAATGCGCCGGGACTAATTTTCCTATGACGATCTGGAATGATAAATAATAATAATAAACTCTGAGAAGCTTGATAGTAAAAGTAAAAGTCATATTCTCTCAGTGTGTGTTGCAAATGACCCCAGTTAATTATGTACCACGTAATAACATCGTGCGCCATTGAAACGTGAGATATTTCTTTTTCCACTCGGCGTTTTTGGCATTGCGGAGTATGCAGAGATTGTCTTTCTCACTTTAAACTTGTTTTTCCAATTCATTCAATTCTCCATTCATGATTTTACCGTTTTAATTTTCGAAATCAAAAAAAAAAACAAACAAAACAAAAAGAAAAAAATTAATTCAATTGGATAAACAGATTGTATGCCGCAATAAACGAGAAAATGGTTTTGTTCTGCAAAATGGCTAGAATGTTTTTAAACGAATGTATTTTTTCGTTCGCTAAAAAGTTGAAATACTGTTCATTACATAAGTGTGGTGTGGATTTGAATAAAATATGCCGAAATTTGTCCGATATATTCGAAATTTGAGGTAATCCATCATCCATACAGGCATACTAAATTGTGTAATGACGTCGTGTAATTTTTTAGTTGCATTGATCGATATATGTTGGATTCTCGGAACACCATTCAAGAACATACAAAATCACATCTGATGAATATGTAGGCAAATATTTCAAAATCGTGAAAGAAAATGTAAATTTCAGTCATTAGCACAATAAATAAATTTACTTGTAAAATAATCACCGTTCAATGTTCAACTGTACATAATTGCATCAAATCGAATGCAATATTCGATTCTTGACAATTTAATCCGCGCTTACTATGAAGAACACAATTGTCTTTTTAGGTGATGAAGTTTTTTTAAGCGTATATGACTTATGCATTGACAGTGTCTATTAGACACTGCCGATCGTCAATATAAGACTAAACAAACGATAAAGCAAAATCAATAGTGTCCACGAAATGAACGCCAATCGAATAAAAATACGCCACAAAGTAATGTTCATTTGAGTTGCATTAGCAGCGCTTCAATTACCAAGCATGTGTAAAGCCGTAAAATAACATCAGCAAACAACAATGAAATGCAATAATAGAGAAAAATATTGCAGAATACCAAAAAAGGATCACCAATCGCCGCCATCCATAATGTACAAACTAGCACATTCGTCATTGTAACAATCATAAACCGGGTACGTTACGGTTTATTTTGCCATTTTTATGCATCGATATGTATAGCCGTCGCTCAAAGTTCAGAATGTAGAAAAAGAAGAAGAAGGAAAAATCGTCCGTTTATTTATTGTGGATTGGGTGGGGAGGTTGCAATGAAAAAAAAAGAAAAAATATATACGTGATATGGGAAAAATATGTATCACAGTTTATAATTTGTCGTGCTTGGAAAATGGGCAAATGCGTGGCGGAAGGAGCAAAATGCAATTCATATATACAATGTACATATTCGGTTTTGACTTGATTTCATGCATATGAACGATTCGTTCGTCTCCTACTTTCTTTAAACAATAATACTTTTTTGCCTCCCTCTTTTTCTTCTTTTTTTTATTCCATTCATTCATTTGCTATATTTACTATAATTTCAATTTTCAACATTTTAATTCAACTTTAAGTTTTACGGACGAAAATCGGTCTGACAACAACTATCAACAAAGCACTGAACGAAAAAACGAAAACAACAAAAAAACAATTATAGGCAAATCGAACTCGAAAACTAAAGCGATAAACAAACAACAGCGACAAATAAATATCAGTTGTAGATTGTGGCTGTAATTATATTATCGTGTGTTCGAGTGTTCATTGTGTGCATGAAATTGGGGTGGCCTATGTCGTGATTAAGACCAAGAAAACAGCAATCGCAACAGACATGTAAATTACGAAGCATTCATTGAATTGAATAATAGCGATTCTATACGCGAATAACATCAATCGAATTGGCAGTGGATTGGAAAATAAAAGTGCATCAGGACTCGGTCAGCAAGGCACGGAGACGGGTAAAACAAAAACAGCAACAACGAAAAATACATGAAGAAAATTAAACACAAAAAAATGAAAATTTGTGTCAACGATTTGGCATTGAATACGCTAGGCTATTTACTCGTTGTACAGTATTTTTGTTGGGCTAGTGGCAGTGAATTTCCAGAGCGCGAATGCTGTGATACGATATTTTCATCAGCGCCACATCCAGAAGCAATAAAACCGACTCGGCCAGCAAGCACGCGTAAGTTTTTCCTAATTGTATACATATTCTGAAAAAAAATTTTTTCTTGGCCTTTGATATGCCTCGTTTTGAAGTCACTTCCAATTTTTATTTTTTATTTATTTTTTTTTTTTTGTATATAATCGAATTTAATTCCTTTCAGATTTCCGCTCGGCTGCATCAAATCATGCAGGTAATTTAAATGTTTCTTATTTTGTTTGATGCTTCCACTTGATTCCGTTTGATTCGGTTTCTTATTTCGTTGACGTCAAATTGCGGAAATGTGATCATATGACGTTTGCTGATTTTACTTCCTGAAGCTATGATTAAATCAAATGGTCATTGTTTCCGCTCCAATACAGTTCGTTTGTTTCAATAATTTTATTTGTTTATGTCGATTTTTCTCTTTATCATGTCGTTCGTATTCCGGATTCACATTACATTGATATAGAAACACAAGGAAACCCTGCTGTCGCAATATTAAGTTGTATTTTAGCGCGCCAACTTTGTTTTGAAGATCCATCATGTTCGGCTATATTAGAAATAATACCACGTGTTTGTGGCCCAGTTCCAGGTACAAAATAACTACCACATAATAATTATTTTTATTCAATTCAATTAACTATAACCGAAAAATTACTATACAAAATGTTCGACGCCGCTGTTTATGTTAATGATAATGATGATGATGGTTGGTGGGCAACTAAAACGATAAACAAAAACAAAAAAAACAAAACAAAAAAAACATATAATTGAATCACAGTGGCATGTAGCACAGTGACTGTTACGAAATGTTTAGCTGCCTTGAAAACATTGCAAGCATTTCCATTTTTCCGTCCAACGTGTTTGTGCAAAGAGCCGGGTCTAGATCCAGAATGTAATAATTTTCAAGACTTTTTATTCGATCATCCGTGTGGTTCGGTACGAAAAAAAGGTATATCGACTTCGTTCCATATATTACATACAATATATGTTGTAAGATATTTAACCGGGCAATTGTTGTTGCTTATTTTCGTTTTTGGTCAACAGAAAAAGATCCATATCCAATTGATGCATTGCCAACATGTAATCATGCTCTAGCCGTATGCCAACAATCATCAAAATGCATTGAACTTTTTGAAAGTTTTAAAACACATTGCAAAGTTCGAGAAAATAAATGTCGAATGGAAGACAAGTGAGTCCTATTCAAATATAATCCATATTTCGTACAAATGTTTGAACAAATTAAAAATCTTCTATTTATCGACCGCAGATGAAAACAAATTGTTAAATTTAAAATCAATTCTATTTCTATTTTTTTTTTTTTTTTTTTTTTTTTTGACAGAAATCTATGCTATGATTCATGGGCTAAACTTAGATTATCACCAATGTTTGGCTGTATTTGTCCAAACAACCACATTAAACGACGCTGTGATAGAATATTTAGCATGGTAAATCATAATCCGTGTGTTGGTAAGTGGTTTATTTTAATTAAATCTTTTAACATTTTTTGCTCTCTTACAAAAATTTATTATTCTTGTGAAATGCGGTTCAGCTCTTTTCGTCAAATGCAAGACAGTTTACCGTTTACCATTTTTATATATAGAAAAATTAAATAATTAATCGTTGAAATCTAAGGATGCAACGCAACAAATTTGATATGCCAAAATAGATTGAATATTAAATAGATGAATTCGCACTGCACAACAATTATATGTCACATTTGATTTCAAATTTTGAAAGCAAATAGTTTAATGGCAACGAATTTTCCAAATTCGAATATTCTTTTTCATTTTCCATGGAAAAAATTTAGAAAAAAAATAGGAGAAAATTGAATGCAAAATATTGGGAAAAATTTCCGCCGAATGTTTCCGGTGCTTTTTATGGAAATCAGAACGTATACAAACGAGAATTGACAACACTTGCACATAGTTATGCATAAAATAAATAGTTCCGGTGTCCATGAATGGTCACGCTCATTTTCCCCCATCAACTTCACAATCAACGCCCGGAGCGACAATACCATTGACGCACTAAAAATAGAAACGATTTTTTTTCTGTTACTTTGTTGTGGGAAATCGACTTTCGATATGACATTCGTAGCTTAAATCTGAATGAAATTCCAAAAAAAAAAGTGTTGATTGTTCAATGTGAACCGACAGATCGAAACAATATCGTTTCAAGCCATGGGGAAAAGAAATTTTAAACCCAAAAAAATTTTCTCATTCGAATTGAATTTCAAATAATTATTTTATTATTATATAGTAATTTATTACATCTATTTATTTATGGAAATGGTTCTTCTTTTAAATTTTAAACTAAATTCCGTGAAAATTCAATGCAACAATTTGAAACTAGATAATAACCGATTTCAGAATTCGAAATTCAAACCAATTTCCAGCCGTTTTATTTTTATTAATGTAATTTTTCAGAACCTTTCCGTTCTCCGTTTCGATCAATGGGTAATTATCAATGGATTCAATAGAATGTCCAATTGAAACGCTTTTCGATGTAATTTTTTGCAGCAATTCAATGTTCGATCGAAATTTTACATGTACACGGTGAACGCAAATTTAGCATAATTTTCGCGTTGACCAAAAAAAAACCCCCCATGAATACTCAAATAACTAATACTATTAACGTATAAGAGCATTTCATGAAAAACCGCACAAACATGTATTTTTCACTGCATTATGCACAATACAGGCGTGTACCGAAGTTTGGCTGTTTTCCACTCATGGAGATTATTTTCATAAAACTTCCTACAATTATAAATTCAATTGCTTGAAACTTCATTCGAAATTGAAAAGTGAGTGCTTTATGCACAAAATCCATAAATTGGATCAAGGATTTATGTGTCCGATTAAATGCATTCAGACATTTGTCGCCTATCATCTTGAAATTGTACATTTTGGTGGTTGCTTAAAATAAATATGTTTAAATTCGTTTTCCATCAAAAGCAGCATGTCGGGACTCATAGTGTGTGTGTAGCGTTCATGTGCAGGGTACTTATAATGAACGGTAAACTTCAACATGCTAAATGGAAATAAAAAAAAAGTTCATGGTTTACATAAAAATTATACGAAAATCAAAATCAAATGCCAATAAAGGAAAAATAGTATAGCATTCCATCTGAATGTATAATTCAGTTTCAAATTTAATTCAAAATCATAAAGATTTTATACAATACTATGATAATAATTAGTTATTATTGTTCGCTAAACCGTTAATGTAATGAATCAAGAGAATTTCTAAGTATAGATTTTTCGATCAAATGCTGCACATTGATATTGTTATCAATAGAATCCAGTTTACTTCAAAGTGTTCTCGGCGTTATTGTTACTCTAGTTAGTATTAGCTTAAGTTGGTCGATTCAATGTGATCTCCATTCAAAAGGACAACAGCGTGTGTGTATATGTGTGTGATGTAGCATTGATCTCATATCAAGTGCTATTGTGTTCCTTTCTTGCCGTTTTCTTTAGATTACATTTCCTGGATGTTCGATATTATGTGGCTTTGTGTCTTGTATTTGAGTGTTAATCTTGCGTTAGAGGAAACAATGAAAATTAATACAATGATAAAAGAAGAATAAATGAAATTTTTCAATTGATAGATGAAAATAATTTAAAATGATTTTAATATAGATGAATTCTTTTCTTTGTTTTCTTAATTGATTTTTTTTTTCTATTTCTGAAGCACAAAAAGTTTATCAAGTTAAACAATAACTTGAGAAAAATCTATTTCATGGAAACTACCACCAACCACCTCACCGGCACGTATTAAAAACGCACGAACGCTAAAGAAAAAATAATAAAAAAAAAAATAATAAAATTATTTGTTCTGCACTTGCACCCCATCTGTACTAGAAAAATAAACATGGTATTCAATGAAAATGTAGAGCACTGTCACTAATATCACCACCACCACCACCACCAACCACTACCATATGCTATTCCGCATCACATTCTTCCACTCGAATAAACAAAATAATGAAAAGAAATAAATAAAACAATTGGTGAGAATTTTTATTTTGATAAAAACACAAATTTCTACAGATACATATCAATCAACAGTCTTTCCTCACCTTGAACCTCTACCATTTTATCAGTTATCAAAATACTTACCAAGATTTTTAAGTATTTGTTTAATTTTTTTAATTTTTCATCCACACTCATCAGCGCATTGCATGCATCCTACGGAAAAATTGTCATTTATTGATATTAGTTCGAAATTCGCAATTGATTTTGTTTATTTTGGCTTCAGTTCAGTTTTAAATTAATAATTAAATAATCAAATTGACGGCTTCTATTTAATGTAATTTATTTGTTTATGATTTAATCTATTTATTTTCGAATCCACTTGCATATATTTTTGTACACCCTTTGAGCAATTAGGTTGAAATAAGTCACAAACTGTTATGTTATTTAAGTTTGAATTGGTTTAATATTGAGTGAACATTGTTTGTTTTCAACCTTACAATAACATAAAAACAAATGAAAACCGAATTTAATATATCATTTTATTTTATTTTATTTTTTTCATTCCCAAACAATAAATAAAGAAAAAATAATTGAGATATTTGTTTCGAAGATCCGAACTTTATCACAATTCAATTCTATTTTCAGCTCATTCGATGTCATTTAACCATTTTACGGAGCAAATTTTCGATGACACCATTATCGATAACAAAATAACCGCCATCAATGCAAAAGACATGAAAAACCATCATGATTTTTTGTATCCCTATAATCTAACAGTATTTCGTACAATACCGACGCTGGATAATATCCGATTTTCAGCCGCTACAGATGCTGAAAAATTCGAAAATAGTATGTTCTAAATAAATTCTCCTTTTTTATATTATTTTTTGTACCTTTCCCATTCAATACATATTATGTTGACTTACAATTAATAATTTTTTGCCGGAGCAAAGTAAAATGCGTGTTGTTAGTTTGACGGCTTCTTTCAGAAGAACGATTTCTATTTTGTATGCTTTTTAGGTTAGGATATTTTGGGTCGCAAAAATGATACTGACTGCGCTTCAATTTAAATAATTTTATTAGCCGCATGGCTAATCCGAAATGCAACGACGTGGGCATAGCAAGCTGTTGTGGAGTTCTGGTGCACATAGCTTACATTCCGCATGGCTTTTTGCACATTTGTGGTTGTGAATTTTGGGCAATAAGCAGATCAAACATAAGCGCATTCGTTTGACCGCTTCCAAACGACCATGCAATTTCAATTGCTTGAATTGATCGCATCGAAATATTTTGTGCGACCCGAAACAATAAGCGCAAGTGGTTTCCCTTTTTGAATACATTGTTGTTGCATTGACAATGGCCGATTTTACTTGCTTTTTACTAATAACTTCTTTTAGATGGACGCGTTTGTCGATACGGCCACCTTGAATTGCTTTCGGCTTTGTTGTTGGTGAACAAATACGCTTAGCCAGTTCCTTTGAGGTACTTGGTTGTACCGATTGACTATTAGATGGCATTGGTTGAGGCTCTTCTTTTTTCGCCATTGCCAGACGATGCATTAACACAGCATTTTGTGCTATAAGCCGTTCTAATTCGGTTTTCGGTTCCGCAATTGTTGTTGTAACCGAGGCTTTGACTAGCGTTGGCATTGGCCTTTCAATGTATTCGCGTGTTTTTATTGCGCGTTTTGTTACCGCTAAAGCACCAGTTACTTCACGGTTAATTGTGTCGAACAACTCATGTTCCTGTGCCGCAAATTTTTGATCCGCTAGCAATGGCATAAGATCCGCATGAGCTTGAGTGAATTTCCGGTGCAGATCTTCCAATGATTTATACTGAACTTGCAACAAAGCCAAATCTCCCTTTGTACAGGGATCACCTGATCTTATTGCCGAAGCCGTTTTCCGAATTGAATAAATGTATGATGCTCTTTCCCCATCCGCACCCGGTGGAAAACGACCATCACGACACATCAATCCCGAAACGCGTTTGTTCCGTTCGGTGTCCGGATTAGATGCCATGTCTTTGAATTGATAGTTTTTATTTTGATTAATGATATGCCTTTAATGATCAATCGATGAATGCGCAATGCGCATTTGCCAAATCCAGAAAAACTAAATAAAAAGAAAAAAACAAAGAGAATATCGTTATATTAATCGCATTTCACCATTTTTTCGCTTGATATGTTTTTTTTTCCTTTTTAAAAGCATTATTTTATGGTCTTTCCCCTAATGTAGTTAACCGGTGTGCGCATAGTGGCTTTCCGCTTTGGAAAAGTATATTTTTCTTGTAGCTCAAGCAATTTTCGCGAAAAAAAAGGAAAAGATTGAAAAAAAATTTTTTAGGCCCCCCTCTTGCGGCCACATGGTGACCGCATGGTTCGATTTTTTTATAGTACAGCAATTTGAGCGAAGAAAGAAAAAAATTAAAAAACTTATTTTCGGGCCCCCCTCTGCGACCACATGGCGACCGCATGGTTTGCTTCTTCTTCTTATTTCTCTTTTTTTTTATATAGCCCAAGCAATTTGGGTGAAGAGGAACAAAAAACTCGAAAAATTATTATTTTCGGGCTCCCCTATTACAGCCACGTGGTGACCGCATGATTCATTTTTTTTTGTTTCCCTCTCGCATTTGAGGCATAGAAAATAAAAGAAACGACGCACAAGTACACCGGCAACAAATCAAATTAATTGCCTCGCAATTGAAATTCAAAATCAATTTGATTGTAAGTTTTTTTTCTCTTTTTCCCACTTTCTTTCCTCGCATTTGAGGTGAAAAAAGTAGAGAAAAAGGAAAGAAAATATTGACAATCAATCAGATTAATGTCTCGCAATTGAGACGATTAATCTGATTAATTGTCATTTATATACACTTTTATTGGTGCTCCGGTTCGAATGGACCATTGTGTTGACTTACAATTAATAATTTTTTGCCGGAGCAAAGTAAAACGCGTGTTGTTAGTTTGACGGCTCGTTCCAGAAGAACGATTTTTATTTTGTATGCTTCTGACAAGGCCGACAATCAACAAGCTAAATATTTGAGCATTGTTTTTTAGCACAATATGACGGGTGCGTTTCATTCTGAATGGAGCGCCTCGTCATATTGTGCATTTAATTTTAACTTGTAAACATATTACAAATATACAGAATAATAGAAGATGCAAGACTGACATGAGTTTTTGAATTTCGTTGACATTTTTATCGTTCCTCTTTATTTCAACCGCAATTTTAGACTTGTCTGGATCGTCTACAAAAAAAGCTGAGTCATTTATACAGGTAAAGAATATATATCAATGATTATGAACACTGAGCACATTATCAAATGGTCGCAAATTGGGCTTTCACTTTTATTTCTCATTTTTTTTCTCCCTGAATTTTTTTCTTCTTTTCATTGTGGTCCTCTTCCATTGAGACAGCTGACTTGCGATTCAGTGTATCAAACATGCAAAGATGATTCAGTATGTGCCGGTGCTTTAAGGCCAGTTATAACATCCTGTGACTTCCATACTTGCAATCGAAATGCATGTTTGGATGCATTACAACAATTTTACAGATATTCAAATGAGGATTTTACATTGGATATTGCATTTTGTGTATGCAAGTACGTATTCAATATTCATTCATTTTTTTTCTCATTCATGATTCAAGTGACAATTTTATGCATTAATAATGATGATGACTCATTCATAGTAGTTAGATTGAACGATCGAGAATACTTGTATGTATAAAAAAATAGATGGTTCATTGTAATATTTTAACTTTTTCCCCAGTAAAATACCTCATCATAATGATGCTTGTATTAGAGCCCAAGAAAAACTACAGCCAACATGCGCTAAAAATTCTGATTTAATGGATGCATCATCATCGAATGGAGTTAGCTATCCATCGTTTCAGCCAGCATGTCATACATTAGCTGAAATATGTCGCGATGACTTGGACTGCAGGTAAACGGTCATATGTCATTCATAATACAATATAATAATATTTGACATTGAGATATCGATACGCGATTCTAAAAATTTGGCAACTTACGAAAATAAATCAACGAATTATTATTATTATTGTTATTGTTAGGGCACGATTGGAACAGTATGAGCAAGCATGTGCCATTGATAGCTCAACATTAAAATGTGCAGGCCATCCAAGTACATGCCGAACGGCGATTTTAGGAATTTTAGGGACACCATTACGTGCATCATGTTCTTGTCACAATACTGATTTAGTATACGAATGCCTCGGGTGGTATCGACTATTATGGTTGAACACTTGTGTGGGTGAGTTTCGGTTTTTCACCGTGGTTATTGTTGCTGTTTTGTTTTCCAATTGTTATCGCTAATGAAAATATTTAATTTTTTCCTGCACCAAATGCAGCCGAAGCTCAGTTGGACTTCCATTCGAAGCGATTTAATGAATTAAATGTTTTAATGGCATCAAAACCAGAAACCAAATATAATTTAACTACCAGAATTCCCACAACTGTACCGACAACAACACGAGCTACTACACATTTATTAAGAATTACGAAGCATCCACGGGTAACTGATTTTTAATAACTTTTTTTCTTTTTTTTCATTTTTATTTTTGCCTTGAACACTCCTCGTCAATTTTTTTCACGCCCGTTCCACCAGTTTCAGAAAACAACCAAAAAACTAACGACGACGACAACCACAACAACAACAACAACAACAACTACAATATCAAGTATATTTCTTGAAAAAGAGCCAATCATCACTCAGCCTTCATTTATTGATCGCAATGATATTCAAACCAATGAAAATTTGGTGCCATTAAAAACAATCGATTATAATAGCATCGCAGAAGAAATTGTTGAACGCAATGAAACCGCCATTGATGCTATTGTTCAAACTCAATTGAAAACAGAGATTGTTACAACCCCTGAACCAAGTAATTTCACATTCCATTTCATTATCAAATTGGCTGATGACAAAAATCATATTCAAATTATTTTTAAAATTTTAGAATTTTGTATAGTTCAGAGGCCCCGACAATCTGATCAATCGATATCAGTGAATAATGCTCGAAGGGTTCGTAATTGAAACGTTTTCAATTTTTTCTATAGCGAAAATTCTTACGATGATTTCATCATTTTTTCCATTTTTATTTCATTATCAGATTTATTCATTGGATGATGCAGAGTGCAGTGAACTTTGTTTTTGTACAGATTCGCTTGTTTTAACATGTCATGCACTTTGTGTGCCGATAGCGCCTTGTCGAACAGCTTTAGCCTTTTATAGTCATGCATCACCCGCTTATCAAGCATTTCGTGGTCGTTGTCTTTGCTATTCTGGCAAATTTATATGCATGCGACCGCCACCCGGTGAATATACGTTACCTGGTAAGCAAATTGTGATTTTAATTATTTTATTCAATTTTTTTTTTTGTTTCACTGATTTTATATATTCGTTTTTTTTGCAGGCGGCATTTTTCTGTTATTAGGTTACAGTTCAATAGATGAAGAATTGCTGAGGGCGTATACGAATTTGGGAGTACATGATACCGTTAGAGCTTTTCAGCAATATGTTTACAATCACATTGATAATCAGGTGGTTTACGGCAATTTCCTATTCATTCTGTATTTATTATCACAATGAAAATAATAATATTGGTTTTTTTTCTATCCAAAGTCATCATGCATATTATCAGCATTGAATTTGACCGATGAAAATGCAATTATTTCGGTTCGATTGCAAAATTATTCAAATGCAACACCTATGGAAGCATTTAACGCTCTAAAGGTGAACAGAATTCTGTAAATTATAAAAGAAAAATTGAATAATTATGAATAATTTTTCATTGTTATACAGGAGCAATGCATCTCAGTTATGGAACAAATAAGCTACGATATAAATTCACAAAGTGCTGAATTGGTCGCACATCAGTTGTTAAGTGTATATAAAATGGCCGAAGTACAGATTGTATCTCCGGTACCAAGTCGTTCACCTGTTATGTTCTGCTTTTCGTTGCTTTCATCAATAACTTACACATTTTTATCAACACAATTGTTCATGCATTCAGTTAATCATCACATGACGATCCTATGTTAGGAATCATTGTTCATGCTAGAAAAAAGGACATCGAATTCAATTTGAATTGAGGTACTACCGGTTCCAATGAAATCCAAAGCAAACAAAATACTCAGATGTTGAATGAATGGAATGAAAATCATATTTAGACCCTGCTCATTAGTCGTGCAATAATTCCCATCACATTGTAAAAAATATCAGATTTAAGGCACACAAACACACCCACACACACTCACTCATACAGCAACAAACGAAGAATCCTAAGCTTCTCATGTGAAAAAATATTATATGCTTCTATCTGTAACTTTAGGTTTATAAATGAAGAAATTCTTTTTCCGTTCTGTTCCTTTGACGTATATTCCATTGATGGAAATGTTGATTATTTCGAATAATTCGGACGCTTTCCGAGGTCTATATTTGATTTTCCGAAAAAGATGTGTGGAATTGGATCTATAAATGAGTAAATTGTTTGCAATTTAAAATCGGCTCCGGAGGAGGATATAAGAATCCATAAAATATACATATACATATATTGTATCAATCAGATTTTAAAGACAACATTCAACAAATTGAACCAAATAAAGCCGATGAATCGGATGATGGAAGAGTTTTATGAAGAAAATGTTAACAAAATATTCATATTCAAATCACCAATAGACAAATGAATCAGAGTCACTATCATCACTTGCAATGACAACAAATTTATGAATATATATAATAATTAAAATGAATCAGGTAGCAAACGTCAAAATTGTTATTTTAAGAAATTTAGGCGTGAATAGAATAAAAAAAAAATCGAAGAAAAAAATGTCAGGATACATATCAAGAGAATAAGAAAACTGAAACAAAATACATATCAAGATTTTATTGAAAATGAAACGAATGAAGAAAAAACACATTACTGAAATAAATGAGAAATATTAATTGGATCCATAGCATAAATGCTATAGTCAAATGTTATTTTTTTGTCTATCAATCAGTCAATTAACAGCTATTCACCGATACTGGGTACCAAAGGATGATGCAGTGTCACATGACAGGTGAAACAAACAAACAATTTTTCAATCGAATTAATTTTTATTCAAACATTAAAATCAATTTTGTTACTATTTTAAATGTTAATGAACTTTTTCATCATGAACGGATCATAAATTATGCATGAGTGTTTTTCATCATTAGCAATCATGTTGTGAATGATGTTTTTTGGGTGCACATTGTGTCGCAAACAAAAGGAAAAAAGATTTCTTGTTTGAAATTCAAAGAAAAAAAAAGAAAAGAAAACGATGCACTGAAAGGCCAATAAATAATTTATTTAGCACTGCCAGCAGCTTGTTGTTGTTGAGCTGCTTGAATTGCAGCCACTTTCATTTCAATGACATCAATAACAGCATTTAATACTTTTGATTTTTGTCGTCCAAGCGTATCAATTTTATCCATTTGCTCTTGCACATAATCGACCTTTCGTTTGAAATAATCTTTCGATGTGGTGATGTCTTTTTCCACATAATAACCGGTGCCAATATCAATAATGAATCTATCGATATTATTTACAATGCCTTTTACATACATGCTACCAGTCAATGGGACTAAAATTTCTTTATTTGTCCAATCTCCGTTTATTTGTTCCAATGCATCTTTTGATCCGTCAAACTTCGTTTTGGCCACTTTTAATGTTTGCAATGAATCTTGGAACACACCCAATTCCTGCGAAGAAGGAGAAGAAAAAAAACAATTATTTTCATTGTTGGCATTTCAAATCAGTTCTCAAATCACCGACTCCCAAAATCAATGAACTCAAAATGCAATAAAACCGTAACATTTGCTTCCAATTTCCAATGTCCACTGTGTGGGTGTACAACACATGAAATGGAAATTTTGTGGTTAGTTGGTTAGTCATAGAACAAATTGCTTACCGTTTCGAATTCATTTTTCAGCTGCTGTAATTGCTGTAAACTCAGTTTGGTTAAATCAATTTGTTGAACTTCGGCTGGTCGGGTGGCCATTGCTTTTGGTTGATTTGATTGTTCGTATTAAATATTGATAATAATCTTAAAATAAAAGAATTTTCGGAAATGTACCAATAATTCCGAAGCGATATGCCTGTTTTGACGTTCGGTGTGCTCGATTCAACTTCACTCACATTGTGACAACAAACTGTCAATAAAATTAATATGAAGTTGGCTGCAGAACAAACAGATTTTGTGCTAATTTAAAAAAAAAAAGCGTTGGAATTTTTTTTTTTATCGATTTTTAATCTTTTATTGAGAACAAAATCTTTTCTACAAATTTAACATACGAATGCACATTTATCACTTATTTGGTATAATGTTTTTTGTTTATAAATTTTTTTTTGTTTACTTTTTTGTTATTCAATTGTCAGCTCATCACATATGGATTATGCCAATATGTTCGATACTCTTTTTCTCAAATAGAAACAAAACTCTAATCGTCAACGAATGCTTTGAAAATGAAGGAAAACAAAATTCTAATCACAATAAATTTAAATAATATCATTTTCTTAATAGAAATTCATACGCCTGGCGGAACGAAATAATTATTATTATGCAAATCATTGATTTTTCGATATGAGAAAAATCCATAGGGTTGAATGCATTGCTACATTCTTTCAATCAATGTCATCGCACTATTTTCGAAGGAAATGTGTCCGCTTTAGTAATGCTCATGACCGGTATGGACTGGGGCTGTTTTGTGAACAACGGCATTGAAACTATTCCCAAAAAAAGGCGCATAAATTATTCATTTGGTTTTTAATTTTTATTGATAAGAATTAAAGAGAATTTACCCATTGTGTTTGTCAGCCGTATAATCAACAGTTCGAATTGAACCATCTGGTTCAACTAATGAATATTGCCCTTTAACCACATCACCATCTCGGGTTTCATGCTGGAATATACCATTTGATAGTTGTCTTTATAGCAATGTGTATGTATTGTATAAATTCCCTTTAATATATACTTACTTGACTTTTAACATCACCTAAAAACAAAAACAAAAATCTCTCAATGAAATAGAAAAATAAATGGATAAATGAAATGATCTATTTACCGGTGTGATAGTCATTGACTCCATATTTGAATGCATACTTCGGTGGTGCCTGCATGTTATATTTTGTACATGTGAAACGGGGAAATCAAAAAGAAAAACTCATTTATCTAATCATCAAATTAATCAAACTGGACACAACATTGATGTACTTAATATATACAATATAAAAGCGAAATGCAGTCAATCGAGTTGAAAACATAGTAAATAAATTCACTTCCCATCGTTTAAGTTCAGTAATAGTATATTGAACGGAGCGCGAAAACAAATGATTCAACTGATGACAATAAACAAACTGGTTACAACACATGTGTGAGGATTGTTACTTGTTTATTTTTATTTTCACCAAATAGAGAAATGTTGTAATCAGATAATCATCTCGATTACATGGATTTCCCGCCACTCACATCCTCCACATTACGTGGCACTGACCTCTAAATTTTCTTTTCGTTTTTTTTTCTCTCTATATTTTGCTATCGTGCATATAAAATATGAGGTAACTTTCACTGATTATCAGGCGATGTCTACAAATATTCGTAATAACCGGAATCGTGCAATGTTCATTTGCCGATTTTAAAAAAAAAGAAAGATTAAAAAATAAAATAAGTAGAAAATTTTTGATGAACATTATTTATGCATCCTGAGATCATTCGTGACTTGAGAGAAAATGCAGACAGAGAGATAAAGAGAGTGACAGAGCGGTGAGAACAATGAGCAAAATCGCGTAAAATGTAAGAAAATCGAGTCACGTAATAAATAATAATCAATCAAACAATTTATTCAACACACATGTTATCAAGCCTTTTAAAGTGGACATTTTTCGTAGTTTATTTACTTGTTCACACTCTCTGACATTAGATTGAAATGCGTAATTTGGTAAATACCAAGTTCCAAATGTCTTCGAACTCCATCCATTTGATTAAATTAGTGAGAAGAAAACGAACGCCTCAAGGCTCATCATTTTCTATTTCCTTCTCTTGATCCCATCATAATTATTATCAAATGTTATAAATGAGAAGAGGAAAAAAATAAATAAACAAATAAGTAAATATACTTACATAATAATCAACGTGCTCATCTTCATGATGGCCACTCAACTCATGTACACCTATCCGTTGAGATGCAATTGGTTGATAGCTGGCACTATCATATCCACCATCATTTTGGGAATTGAGATCGTGTCCGGCATATTGGTAATCCTCATAAACGGGATAAGCAAATGCGGTACAACACAATGCAGCCGATGCAAACATAATAAACTTAATAGAGGAATAAAATAAAATTAGAAAATTATATTTATTTATATTGAAAATACATGTGCTCCTATTTTTTGCACAGAACTTCCAGCGTCAATGAATATACTTGAACCCTGCAGATCTCTGTTCTTGAATTTCTATACTCGAATTTTTTACTTCGGTATTTGGCTACCTGTCAAGAATTCTTTTTTCTTTCCACTGATTTGACATATTGTTTCCATTCATTCATTCATTCATCCATCCAACCAGCAAAGGACAGAACAAATGGATTTGTGGTATTATCTATCGTCTCGTTTTGCATCTTGCATCATATTTAAATATGTTATTATCAAATGAACGTCAATTATTTTATTATTTTTTTCTCTTTAAATTCACAAAAAGCTATTGACCTATGATTACATTCATACAGAAAGTGAACGCGGGAACATATAAATCACTGTAACCGGCTCTTCCATAATAGAAATTCCGTTGATAAAAGCAACAACAGTACCGCAAACGATTCAAATCTAATGCCAACTATTGCCGATGTACCGGTAATATGTTTTTTTTTCTTTCTTTTCTTCATTTATTCATTCATTCAGTTTTCCGCCGTTTCTAAACGAATACAGACAAAATGCAAACCAAGACAATATGTTGCAAGCAATTTGATATAAAATGCTGCTAATGAGGAATGTCTAAAAAAAAATTGCTTCCAATTTATGCGAACCGATTTTAAACGAAGCGAAAAAAAGCAAACTTTTTACTTCAAAATAAATTTTAAATTGTGTATCTATTTCACGTCATGGCAACATAATTGAAAAAATACCATTATTTTGAATGTTTTGGTATTTGGAATATGTATTTTGATTTTTGATATCAGAGACATTCAATTCAATTACATCAATGATTCAATTCAATGAATGAACGAATGGGTGAATGAAAGTTGATAAGAAAAAGCACCATCACCATAATCGGCAGTCAGCAGAGGCCGTGCGAGTGCACAATGTATATAACGCACCAAACAGCATTCAGATCGTTGAACGTTTCGTTTTGATTCATTCTTTGCAATGCGTATCGCAGACTAACAATGTTCTTTGCTCGTGAATGGTATTGATGAGTATACGATCAAAATTATCCGGTTAACAGCATTATTCCAGGCAATCTATGATGCCGATCGTAAATTTGTTGTTTAGTTTTTTTTTTCTCTTTATTTTCATTTTCCATCAATTATCAATAAACTGGTTGACAGTCAATGAGCAAGTTCACTCTCATTATTGTTGCGATCATCATTAAATACAATCCGTAATAAATTATCATCGTATATTTTCAATTCGCAAACGATCAACATATGATTTCTATTGAGTAATTTATTGAATCAAGGAAACGGTTTTCCGGATACTTCGAATTCGAATTGATCGTTTCCATTTCTTTATGTTTTTTCCCCGATGTCGAATATCTAAATGCAAATCGAATTGGTAATGTCCAGTAATTTGTTATGGATGCGTTATTATAACGTTATTATTTTTGAAACCGGTTCAAATTGAAATCCAAATGATTTGTAATTATTTATATTTGGTTTTGCTGTTGTTGTCTCTTTTATGATTCCCATTTATGATTCGACCGCAGCAAAAAAAAAAAAAAATTGAAGAGGCTCATATTCAACACTCGTCCGAATAAAGTCGGCGCTTTTGGTATCCATAATATTACATTACTTTTGTTTTCTTATTTTTTTTTTACGATGATCGTTTCTATTATCATCGTTATTATGGTTAATTTAAAAATACATATTTACATAATAGATCATGTTATGATCATTCAATGATAACCATTGCCTAAGTGAATGAAAAAAAAATATTCACAAGCAAATTATGCTGGAAATGAGAGCATGTTAAAGAATTTGATATAATTACACACACTGTTACTGATATGTGACATTTCGTTTTGGCCAATCGATTTATGTGTCGAATTTCGAATGAAGGGAAAAGTGAATGTTAATAATTGACTAGAATTGTCAGTCAGTTTTGTTTGGTTGAAATGATGTAATATGCCTCTCGCTTGAGATTCAAGTCTCACGGAAAACATCTGTTGAACGCTGACTGGCGCTCTTTTCTCAATAGCCAGAATCAAATTGAATGGTCAACAGGTGTATGTTAGATTTAAATGAACACAATGAAATCCAAAATACACTTAATCAATTTTTCAAAATCTGAACCAAAAAAGATACTCTACTTTATGATAATTCAACATATTTTACAATTAATTACCTTAAATGCCATTTTTATTAATGTTTTTGATAGACAAATAGAACTATTCTATTCAAAAAGATAATTCAAAAACTGTTTAGTCACACGAACAGCACTAGTTTTGATAAAATAGATAAACGTTTCTTGGAACCTTTGATATGATTGATTAAACAAAAACAAAAAGGAACAAATAGTTTTTCTTGCTTGATTTAAATGCCCGAAATGATACGTTTATTGAACCACTTTACAAATGAGAATGGTATCTGTGAACTTCAGCATGGCTTCTTTTATATATTCCAAATGAAAGCGAAAAAATTTTGCTCAGCGATTACGATAAGTGCTTCTTTGTTTTGTTTATGATGCTGTCGCTTTTCCACACATTTGAAAATAATAGCTGCAAATACATGGACAACAAAAACAAACAAATGGAAAAATTGAAAGAAAAATGAACAAAAAAATGAATGAAAAAAAAAAAAAATAAAATGAAATTAACACACAGCTCATCGTATGGTATCGTAGTATGGTATCGCGAAAGAAATGATAATGTGTATTGTAGTGAAATAGCACTAGTCAAATCGAATGCAGAAGAAATTACAATGGAGAAGAGGAAAAACGAAAAACAAAAAAAAAACAAAAATAGCAGCAGAAACAACAGAAATATCCGAACATCCGAATGAATGAACGAAATAAAAAAAAAAAAACAAAATTCACCAATCACATCAACAAAATATTGACGAAAATGAAGAAAAGCAGAAGTAAAAAAACATCCATTCAGAAAGTTTTGTCGCGAATATGCGGCATCTGATTGCATTGCCTGCACTTGTATTCAGTATGTTGTCTATCTTCATTTTGTTCGAAAAATTTATGTTTCGTTGTGGTGGTAACTGGACAATTGGACTGTTGGATGGATGGATTGGCCAGTACAAATATGCATTTCAAGCCCAAAAAATAATAAAAATTGAAAATTCGAAAAGCAAAAAATAATAATGAAATGAATGTAAACATACGAAACATCAAAACATCGATTTCGTTAAAAGATATTATTTACGATTGTTTATCACTTTTTCTTCCAGTTCATTCATTTTTCAATGGTGATGCAAATGGATTGAGCAAAATATCATGGCTTTCATGGTACAGCACATTCAGCATAGTGTCCACTGCAGCCATATGCAATTAAGAAATTATACCGTTCGGTATAGTTAAAACTAAACAGTTAACAGTGAACAGTAAACTGTATCGATGTCACAACGGTTTATTGATTTCGATGGACTGGACCATGAGTATGGGCCATGAGCCGTGTTCCAGTGGTTCATTCGCCGTTTGACTTTGTCAGACGAATGTTCACCTGAATTTTGATTATTTTTTTCTCCATTGCGGAATCAATGCGGATCATTTCCACGGGATTCCATTTCAAAGCAATGAATTACCGAAAAATTTCACGCATTTTATGCAAAATCTTTAGTGATTAATTTAGTTCATTAGCCGTTGATTTTCAATTTTTATTTTTGTGTTTGTAATTATTGAAACGGATTTTATATCGTCTTCGAGATAACAAATAAGCAAAGCCCTGACAAAATATCAATCAAAAAATAGATTTTCGTTCGCAAAAAACTCGCAATAAATTCGCAGCTTCAGGAAATTTCATTGTTAATCATCGATTGCTCATTGCTCTCATCCATCAGATATCATTACAAATAGAAATTGAATTGTTTCAAGTTGAAACTTCCAACGATTCGGATGTATTAATTAAAAAAAAAATATTAATTATATATTCAAATGTTACAATGAAATGAACTCAGAATCAAATAGCAAAACATTTATTTTGAATTCCGCTGATACAAATATTTTGAAAACCGTGATCAAAAATTTATGTGTTTTTCGAAAAACAAAAAAAAAACAAAAAAAATTGATGCAAATACGAATCTGAATGCGAATGGAATTTCATTGCATGGGAACAATTATTATTATTTCATTCATTTCATTAATTATAAGGTCTTCAATCGGAGAGGAAGTAAAAAAGCAAATTCTTTCATTTTATCGACAAAATCAAACATCAAACATTCGCTTAATATTACATATTTCATTTCTGAAATTGAAATGTTTTTCTTCGGCTAGTAAACATGAAGTGTTCCAGGCATAAGGTTAATCGACATTGAATTAACAATCAGAGTACGCAGCCAGCGACCTTTCGATAGAATTAAAAATAATTTCTCATTTGTTTACCAAAATAGTTAATCATTTAAATCGAACATAATCGCAATAATATATCTGTGTACCTTTCTCAATTTACAAATATTTAAAGAAAAAAAAACTACCGCATGTAACTGAGTAGGTCATTTGATATGAGTTCGTTATTTAGCATTACAGTTTTTCATGAATTCTTTGTGATTAACATTTATGGCTCCAAAATGCACACGAGTAATTACTTGTATGGGCCCATATATTTTTGGAAATTAAACTAATTGCTTATTCGTGTTCACCGTTCATTGTTCATATTTTGTCTAAAAATAACAATTTCATGAATAAATTTTTTTTCACGAATTTTTGAACTTCAAAATGTTGAAACCAAAGCGAAAGTTAGGCAAGTTTCATATTTTAAAGTGATTGTATTTCTTGAATTTCACCTCAGATTCTATTCCGGAAACTAAAAAAGTAAAATAAATGTATCGTTGCGTATATGTGTGAGCCATCTGGGTCCTTTTGAAACCATCGATTTTCACAGTGCATTGGTTATCATGTCGCATAAGACACGAAAAGTCCCAGTGATGAGAACATCAGTGTGTACATTCACTGAAATTTTTTTTTTGTCTTTTTTCAGTAAAACGTGGCCAGTCATTGATCAAATATTATACGGTTTGAGTAATGTTGATAGAATTTCAACGAACATTTTGTTATTGAGCCAGCGTGTGTATGATGAGCCCATAGACATAAAGCATTTTATCGAGCAAGAAGCAAAAAATCAAACATTTTTATTAGTATTTAACCGTTTTTGTTTTTGTTTATTGTTTTGAATTCGTTTAAGTGGATCCGATTGCTCAGATCCATACAAAAAAATTGTCTTTTAGACTCATTAAAGTGGACTAGCACACGGAAATCTTTAGTAAAAGGCGAAAGATTTATTCGACATTGTGCTAATCCCAGAGTACCGATGCATTGGTCGCATAGACAAGCTATACCCTACATCCATACATTGCGTTAGCGAATTATAAGCAAACGAACGCTCAACCATACCACATGTATCGCTAGGCACAACAAGCAAGCTGTATGACCGTACAACATACACAACGAATTGTTAGCAGAGCGTTCAATGAGCAGAACGTAATTTTGGCACTTATAAGGCCAACATTTAAATGATTTGCGTAAAATAAATGCGTGCAATAAAATAAAATGCGTTTTTTTCTCATTTTATGGAATCAAATAAATATTTATTTTGATAATAAAAGCAAAATCATCACATAGCACGAATGAATCAATTGGCATAGTTGACGATTGAGCAACAAATGATTGAATGTGACTGAACACATTATCGAATGAAAATATGCGAATATGAATTGTAAATGTAAATGCCAAATCGTAGATCGAACAAGAATTCGAACAAAGAACGAGTTAATGCTTTAGAGTTCAATAGTATTCAGAGCTAACCATAGAAAAACGAAGCCGATTTAGTATGGTTTCAGCCAAATAGAAATGGAAAACTGATCTTGAGTCAGTCTATTATAATTTTTTTTTTTCTGTTGTTTTCATGTCAAATCTTTCATTGATGGCCAGTCCAAAGCGAAAGAAAAGAGCAACCAATGAAAAGAGATTCTGCATTCGTATGCAAAATATTGAAAGTGAAATTGCATAACAAAATGCTTTTTTCTTCTTCTCAGTTTTCATTTGTTTCCATATTGTTTTTCTGAGGCCCATTTTTTATTCGTTACCATCGACTTTAATGTGATATATTAAAGTGTGCTAAATATGTGGGCTTCTATCTCAATAATATTTGTCTTTATTCATTTTTTTTTTTTTAACTTAATTTACGTTATTTTTCCTTTTTCAAGTATTACAACGTTTACTGGTTGTTGTAGTTGTCGTTTGTTTGATTTTCAAATGCAAATGTGCCAGCACGGATTCAGTACATACATTAAAATGCTGAAGTGAACAAAAATAAAAAAATTTAGTTGAACACGAAAATGTCAGAAAATGTTATGCGAGTGCAATGCAATTTGATGCACTTGTATAATGGGTCGATTTTATATATTTTTATTGTTTAAATAATTTTCTCTGGTATAACCGAAGTCATGCAGTCGGCCAGACTATCGCTGGACCATATTGGAGAACGAATAATATTAAATGTACCAGCATGCATGGTCGATGAATATGGCAAAATGTGTGTGATTGTATTGGTTGTCTTTCTTCTGTAATTCCTGCACTTTGGTTGTTTGTTTTTGCCATTAAACAAACGATTGAATTTTATTTCTTTATTATTTGTTGATATTTCTCTCCTCATTTTATTCTAGTATTTGGGCATGTGTGGTGTGAGGTAGAGGAAGTTTGATACGTAATGCTCAATATTCTTAGTCAGCCTCTTTGAAGCCAGGATGGTTAATGGTTACGTGCTATATTACAGAATATATCGTCGGATAGTAAGCAGCCGAGGGCCTCAAAATAAAAAATAGTAAAAATGTCATTTTTCTCTATTGTCTAATGGTTTTCAACATCGTAAAATGTTCATTACAAGAAAACCTTCCATTGGAGTGTTATTTTTTCACATCTTTAATGCAATCCGATTAACATACATTTTATTGAATAAATTGAAGTCGGTGCACAATAGAATAAAATAATGTGTGCATTGTGCATGATTTCATTGAGCCTTGAGCATATCGCAATATCACAATACCAAAATAAACGTCTAATAGCGCTCAACCAATTCTCAACTTTTGAACTTTGGTGATGGCAATTGGCAATGTTTTGTGTGTTTAATTCAAATCAGTTAAGCAACTTAACAACATTCGACAAGCCATTTTGAATTGACCGAAAATCCATATATGTGATCACTGATCACAAGATTCAATTTATGGTGTCACGGATTTTTAGTGTGCATTTTCGATTCGATACTTTTTGTTTGTCACTTTTTACTTTTATTTGCAATTATCATGCAATTTTGTCATCATCGGTTGTTGTAGTTCAGATCCAAAGAATGATTGAAAAAGAAAAACAAAACATAGAAGGAAAAAAAAAACCGCATCGCGATTTACGATATTCCAATTCAGTGGAGATTCAAGCAATGCAATCAATGTAAAATATCGGATTTTCTCATAAACATGAAATATTTTTGCTTTTCGTGGCGAACACAAAAAAAAAAAAATAACAAATTAAAATCAGAAGGGAAACGACCCAACACCGAAAAAAGGCGAAAATATGAAAAGAAGGAAAAAAGCGCAAACACAACCGAAATTTAATATGAAACCTTCTTAACATTCAACACTCGAAACACGAACGACCATTAGAATTTCGCAATGACTTCGTTTAATTAAATCACAAATATGTGAATAGACGATCAAACTTGTCGATGGAAATAAATGTGGAGCTGTATATAATGATGTTAAGCCAAAAGGCAAATCAATTTTGAAATTACCATTTCGCTATATGCTGACTTCATTGCTGCTAGTTTTGTTGCCGGGCATCACATTTGAATCGATAAATTCACTGTGAATGGGCTTTGTATGCATGCAGCGTATGCATTGTATACCATTTAGGTTGCGCTTAGTTGGACCGTGTGATTTTGTGTAGGTATGTATGTAATCGCAGAAATTGGAGAACCAAAAAAAAAAAAGAAAAAGAAAAATACCAACAACAAATAAATAATTTGGAGAGGAAGCAAGTTAAATTATTTATAAATAAATTTCGATAAAAAGATGAAGGCAAGAAAAATGCATTTACAACCTGAATTTAATTGAGAGCAAATATCGCCAATGATATTTGCTTATGACTAGTTTCAGATCATTTAATGTACTGTGTAAATAAAAAACATGTGTCTTAACACTCAACACATTGATACTTTACCCATAGTTTATGTTTATGCCCAATAGTCAATAATCAATAGTCAATAGTTTATCTTTGCACGCAGATTTCTGATCATTAAAAAAGTCTATATATATATACATATATATATATTTGGTATATTCATTGATTAATGTGATTATCTCAAAATAAAGTGACAGTCAGAAATCGCTGTGAAATCCATTAAATACCACTGTACTCAACCTCAACAGCCGTACAGTTAATATATATATATTTTTATTTTTTATTTTTCAAATAAAATAATAATAATTCGTTTCGAAATATTTCATTTTGAATTTATTACTAACGATTCTCCTAATTATTTGATCGAATTTATTGCAATTCATTTTCGGGCTTTGATTTTCCCATTTGAATCACGAACGCGAGATAAAAATGACATTCGAACGTTTCTCAAATGAAACTGAATAAAATAAAAAAAAGCACTGGGCTCCAACTGATGCATGTATGTATGTGTCTGTGAATGATGTTTTCGTATGAAGAAGAATATTTGGAAATATTCAAAATCGAAACGGCTACCATTTTTGGATTGTCCATTAAACAAAACAAAATAACGAACGGCAAGATGATCGTAGAAAATAATTCAGAAATCAAGAGCACAGTCTGCATATTTCATACTTCATTTTGAAGCGCAATTTTATTTTATTTTATATTCTTTCTTTTTTTGTAGCTCAACAGGACCAAAGAGTATGACATTTAATGCGCGCTATTTGATTTTAATGAATTTTAACATATTGGCTTAGAATTGAATGTGCGGCAAATGAGTTAATGATATTGATATAGTCTCCAGATAGATCAAGTGATCATTGAATGGCATTTATGCGAAGCTGCTCGACAAAATCGAATATCATAAATAATGCAGTGCCTCTTTCAGCCGACTCAAT
>GL501518.1:1436345-1460853 GCA_000149185.1 Mayetiola destructor
AGAGAAAAATAGAAAATGGATTTTATGGCTCTCAATGGTAAGTTTCACTTCAGTTTTTTTCTTTTTTTTATTGATAAAGGTCCAATTCAAAGAATAATGTTGATTTAAACAAAAAAAAAAGAAAACAAAACAAAAAACGGAAAAAAATCTGAAGGAATAAATTTTATTGAAATTTTCTTTACGGTATTGTCACAAATACTCTCACCTAAAAATACAATCAAATGAGAAAACGAAATATTGCCTTTTACGGTAGTTATTCCCAAAAATGTAAGTGGGCCTCACTTTATTTACAATTTTTTGAAAATTAAATGGCGTTAATTGAAATTAACAGAGCCATTCAAATTGATAAATTGGTATGAAGGTGCAAAAGATATCAGATATTAGATACAATATAATCATTCGCTCTGTTCGCTATAATTTGATTGTTTTCAATTGGCTGTTGCGGGTCTTTTTTGAACCTCATTCAGTACTCAACCATTAAAGACTTAAATGCCAATCTGAAATTGAAATTCAAATCGTTACCTATTAAATGCATGCGCAATGTGCGATGCAAGCAAGAACTAACCTACCAATTATTCAGTTAAAAAAAATTATGAATAACAAATATAAAAGAAAATGTTAAAGTTAATGCTTTCTTTGCGCCTAACATAAAATGACATTCGAACGATAAATAAGTAATAATGTCTCGAATGTTTGCTGTTACTTTAGTTGCTCGGTTTCTTTGGCTGTACAATTTCGTTTGGCGTTTGGTATGGAGCCAATTTTACAACATTAAAATGCTGTAATGAATAATAGCCGTCTAGTCATATGAACATTGAACATAATGTAAAGTTATATTGATGAATAGCAATATTAGCTTACGACTTACGACATATCGTTTCGCGACATGCTCATGCGATCACTTTTCATTTCCCTTTTTGTCTTTTGTATTTTTCGGTCTGTTTCTCTTTCGTGCGTTTTAATCGTTGAATGTTTTTTCTTTCTTCTTCTTCTTCTGATTTGTGTCTAGAACTGATTATATAATAGTTTGGCTTCAAGATGAATATAGTGCCTAAACCATATTGTGATTTGTGATATTTCTCTGTTCTCATTTCGTCAATTCATTATTCATTGGTATCGACGATCAGCAATATGCAATAGGCAATAGGGGAATATGTAATTCAATTCATCAACTTAACATTATTTAAACATTTAAACAATGAAGACTTTGAATTTGCCTTTGGTTAGAAAAGATCATTCGCTCACAGCTCATTGAGTTAATGAATCTGTACCCAATGTACCCAATGTACACTGTACAGTGTAAACCGCGGATTGGTAGCATTTGGTAAATTATCTTCCGCATCTAAACAATTGAAAAAATGTTGACTGAAATAGGTGTTGAACCATTTGCACAGAGTTCAAATTTAAATTGATAAAGTTCAATGTGTTCATTGTTAATTTTCAAATGCTACAGCCCAGAGCGAAATAAATTGCAACATTTTTCTTTTGTCTTTGGCATCCCATTGTCATTACAACTAGACGAATTCATTTTGTTAAAATAATAATTGAAAACATCGCTGTCAATTGTAAATGCATTCATTCAACCTAAGTTTTGCATTGTTTTTCCTTGTTATGGAAATTCACTTCCAGGTGCATGGCGAAAAACTGTTAATTTTAAACAATCTGCATCACATAACACATTAAATATAAATAAAATGAAATGAACACTGATTGACGTTATTGTATTGAAAAAGAAATCCGCTTTTTTCCATAGCAGAAAATGGAATATTTTGATTGATTTTACATATTTTCTGCTCCCAGAATGTTGTTATCTTTCTCTCTCTCTCTCTATCTATCTTTATCTCTGCCTTCCAGTCGTTACCATAAGAGCATGAACTTGATTCGTTGGTTGATACGAACGATCTCTTTTGCATTCATTGATTAAACGAATGCCATCGCAAGTTTTTCACGAAATAAAATGTGAATGAAAAGTTGCATTTTATTCAAATATGTCACAATAACATATACATTTGTCGTCCGAATCCTATCTTTCCATAATAAATTTTCAGAAAGTCTGACCTTCAATCATCAAATATTGAACTAATTACCTATAATCCACATTGTTGTCTCTACATTTGGCAATCCAATTTGTTCATTTACGTCATTGTCTTTGCCGATCACTTTTCTTTACTTTTCACATCAGCGACCATTGTACAGGTGAAAAACCAACTTTGGTTTGCTTTTTGTGTTTTATATTTTCATTATGTACGCATTAACACGCATCCGTCCCTAAGACATAACCTCAAAACTGTTTTTGTCTATAAAAACGAAACAATTTATCAAAAATAAAAAATCTTGATGGATATTCATAATTTGAACCTTTAACAATCATTTGAAGCCAAAATTTTGAAAGATAAGCAATAAGAAATACTTAAAAAGTGAATTTCAAAAATATCATTTTGTGTAAAATTTACACAAGGGACTGATCCGTGTTAAAAAAGTGAGTGGAACTAGATGAAAAACAATATTATGAAACAATGGCCATTGCAATAAGATTTGGCTCTGATTTGTAAAATGACAATAAAATTGATATTAATATTTTTGTATGTAGTATGTAGTTAGCAGTTAGTACTGCCAAGCAGTTAGCTGAAAGGAAAAAAAAAACTCACGAAAAATATTTAGTTTTAATGGTTTATTGATTGAACATTTCACAAAAACAAACTAATTCTAATACAGTCGATTTGGTCGAAATAAACAATTTCAATTTTCATTTAAAACTAATTTATAATTTGCCATATTGAAACGAATTCTACTAGACTGAGAACGTTATAAGTTATAATTTACAATAACATTCGTTTCTTTTTAGCTTTTTAATGGATGAGCAAACAATTTATCAATAGTAATCGCTGCCCTCCGATTTTTCACTATACTCATCTTCACCTTCATCTTCTGATTCTTCTTCACCATCTTCGCCATCATCGCTTGCAGAGCCATCTTCACCTTCACCTTCACCTTGTCCCTCATCTGAATATTCATCTTCTTCGTATTCTGGTTCTTTGGGTGGCGGTGGCGTTGCCGGTTTTGATGGTTCATGAGGCACTTCTGGTTGATGGGGCACCACCTCTGGTGGATTATAATGGATCGGCTGAACAGGATCTTGTGGATGATGTACTACATGTCCGTCTGTTATAACTGATGCTTGGAATCCATTCAGTTTGTCGGCCGTGTATTTAACTGTTCTGAATTTTCCATCCGGATCCAAAACACTGAAAAAATGAAACACGTATTTTTTTTTTTTTTTTTTGATGTATAATGTATAGTTTCGGAACTGATACTAGTTTTAAAGGAAAAAAAATGAGCATTCGAATCACACCTGTATTGGCCTTCGACCGTATCACCATGTCGCGTTTCTTGCCGACTTTGATGCACTTTTGATTTTGGATCTTCAATCCCATACGCAAAATGATAGTCCGGTTTTGCAAAGTAATCATGTTGATGATATTTTCCATCATCGTAAATAACTTTTTTTTCCGGCCCGCTTACCGGTCCCATGAACTTTGTATATGAATATCCAGGCGCTAGGCAATTTATTTCATACACAATTGTAATAAACAGCAGCAAAACTGTCTGAAAATTGTTTTATCCCAATTAGAATCATCAAAAGTCAAATGCAAACCAAAAAATAATTTTATTTCCCGATTTTAATCAAATCTTACATTCCAACCATTTGTCATTTTTTTCCAATACACAATATGCATGCCCTTCTATCCACTAAAGGCTTTCACACTAAACGCAATGAAAAATATATCAAAAAAAAAAAAAATAAATAATAATAATAATCCAAAAATGAATTTTCTTTGATTTTCCACGGAAAATGTTCACTGTTTAATAACAGCACGGCTTGTATGCAAATGGTTTGACCGACTGATTTTGAATTATTTTATGTTTGACGTATTTATATCGATCAATTGACGTATTTATATCAACATGTTGGTTTTGATCGAATGATTTTTCTGAATCAGAAATTTTTTCCATTGTATGATGATGGTGGTCAATGGGGCTATTCAAAATAATAATGTATCTGCATCGATGGAAAATCGCTCAAAAATTACAAATACAAATGTTGATTTCCTCATAAAATTGTATCGCACGGAACGGACCACAATGAAAAGAAAATGTCTCATTTCAAATTGAAATTTTTTTCGTTCTGCCCAATGAATTAAACCGTTCACTATTCAATAAAAAATAATTGGTTTGCTTTGCATTGCTTTAAAATCGTTAACAAGCATCTACAACAGATGTTTGGTCCAATTGGAAAAGCCTTTTTTTTTCTTTTCCATTTCTTTTGCAATTTTCAAAATAATTTCAGGCAAAATTTAAAGAAAAAAACAAACAAACAAAATCAACCATACTTTACCTTGAACTTGATCTATACTCATATTTCAGCATTATTTCATAACTGCCAAAAGCATTAGCTACAATTGACGCTACGAAAAATTCCCAATCGATTCGATGTGGCCTGTTACAATAGTGTAATTTGGATTTTCTTATTCCAATTGTTCATTTCAATTCATTTGCACTTTTCCAATCAGATGCTCGGACATTATTTGAATGGCTCCCCATTAATTGCTTCTGTTGACTGATCAACGCGTACAATTCAAAATGGAGATGGAGAGAAAAAAAAGACAATCGGTTTGTTTTTGCTCATTTTTGCTTTTCTCTTAAATAATAATCATTTATTTTTGCGTTTAACATTTATATTTTTATATAAAATTTCGTAATAAAAAATCTTCTCATTTCTCCATGTTACGATTATAATTTTATTATCGATTGTTATGTAAATAGTGAATAGTGATTTGTAAAACCCTAAAACAATAAATTAGTTGAAACGCATCTTTGAAACTGAAACGATATCACGTCTGAGTGTTAGAGAATTATAGAAATATATTTTGGATCTCTTTTAAAATACCAATTTTCCAATTGACAAAGATTATGTTGTTACAGAACTTAAACAGAGTAAAAAATTATTATCTGTGGAGATGGCCATTCAACGGATGTATGCTAGGAGACTGTGGCTTATGGTTAGGCTCACCACCTTAGATAGTGATTGGGTAAAGATTGAAGATACTTCATTTTCATTTTTAAATAATATAATCATTTATTTCCTGTTTAACATATCCATAAAATTTCATTATAAAAATCTTCTTGTTTTCTTCATGTTTCTTCATATTTCGATTTTATTATTTTAATGTTTTATGTAAATAGTGATTTGAATACTTTATATCACATTGACATCATCGAAACCAAAACGTAGTTGAGATGCATGCTAGCCTGATAGATCAGTAATCAACACATTAGAAATAAAAATAAAATCGCATGATGCTTCATTTTTGGGAAATTAATTCAATGTGGCAAACAAATGGCTGAATTTTGCACCAAGTTTTGGCAATTCGCGCGGTGATACCAAATCAACAAATTTTATATCATCACGATATGCAGCCAAATTGATTTTTAGCGGTACATATAGGCCAGCCTCTGCATTCGTTACGTCCATATCGTAAATTTGATCATTTTTCGTTATGGATGCCAACCGGCTGGAAAATGATCCAGATTTTTTTGTACTTTTCACTGGAATTCCGAGGTCAGCATCTCGGCGTAATTTTGCCAATTTTTGTTGTTCACTTTTGATTCTAGCTTCTGAAATGCGGTGGCTCTCGTTATCCATCAAATTGCGACGCACATCCTTGATATGACACACTTCCACATATGCATTCAAAGCAATTAGACATAATTCAACTTCTTGATCATAGCTTATTTCACTTGTTGCACGACGTTGAACCTTTTGAATAAATGGATATTTGAGTGATTGATTGGTGTCTTTTTTACCACGTTTTTCAACGTTTTGTATTCCATTGTTGTTATCATTCGAGGAATGAGAATCGAAACTGCCCTCCAGCTGACGGAGCTGCGAATAAATCTTTTTCGGATTCAAAACAATTTCTCGACATTGGATTTTTGTGAAAAACGACGAGATAAGATGCAATTTCAATTTTGCATGAATCACATATTCAACCACTTTTAACCATAAATTAACGCTGTAGTTGGCATTTTCTATTGAGAGAAGAACCAAAAGAATAAAAAATATTTGAGATTTAAGTTAAAAACGAGAATTTTCATGTTTTAAAATTAAGATTAAACCCACCGTAAATTATATTTGTAAGCGTATCACAAAAATTATTTCCGTTTCGGTTGGTCAGCGGATATTCAATTTCACCAGTCACATTATCGGTTACCAATTCATTCAATTCCAATATGTTGTAGGCAACATTAACCAAGCGCTGAAAAGAGGGGAAAAAAATTCAAATCCAAAATGTCAATTGTCAATATCAATAAAAACAATGGAAAATTGTTTTGCATTTTGTAGCTTAAACTTACAGAGAGAATGTTTGTGTGTTCCTTTTGAAAATCAATGCTCACATAATTGACAAATAATTTTAAAATACTTTTGATCGTAAAGTTTATTTGATTGTGTTCGGAGTTATCCCATAGCACCGAATTGATCAATGGATGTTTAGATTGATCGAAAATTGCTGTTTGTGGATCCAGCGAATGTCTGGCTGTCCACATCTGCAAATCCACTTCAAATAAATGGATCATCATTTCCAGAGCGTAAAACGTTCTTTCGACTTTCTCGTCACGGCTCAGCTCGTCATACTGTAATATTATTTCGATAAAGTAGAGTGTCAATTTTAAGTTTTTATGTTTCGAAAATAAATTTGAACAATCGTTAAAACTTTTTGTTTGACATGCATATTTGTGACATTTTAGATCTTTTGTTGATTTGTTTTTTTTTGTTGAATAAAGACAAAACATCCTGTCAAAAATTTCCACTCACCGAGTATTTCTGTTTATTTTTGTTTTCCCATGTCGAGAACGAAACATCCAAAGAATCATTTAAATATTTTTTCTTTTGTTCATCAACTGACAATGTGCCGTGTCTTGGATGAATGAGAGACTCCAAATTGTTTGTTATATTCTCAAACAATGATTTGGTTGTGTCGAATTCCTCTGATGTTTTCAATGATTGAATAAAAAAATCATTATGTTTTTATTAAAGATTTTGCATAAAATAACATTTGTTCATCGAGTGGACTTACGAGATATGAAAAGACGATTTTTGCATGGCGCACTAACTAAACGTCGATATTCTGGTAATGTGCTTAACCAACATGGCGGGAATGTAGTTAAAATTATGCTGAATGTTTGCGCAGCCATTTCGAGAACTTCTTCAACATCATAGTCATTATCTGTTTTGTGATTAATGCCCTGAAATAAATTAATATGACACGTCCATTATCATTATGAGCGACCGAAAAAACAGATTTTAATTTAACTCACCAAAATTAGCTCGAATAATAATTGCATCACATTCGTTTGTGGCATTTTTCCTTCCAAAACATTTAGTTTAATCCAATTTAAAAATGCAAATGGTTCATTATTGTTCAAACACATTTCGATATGGCCAGAATCCTCGCTCAGCAGAATACGCTAATGAAATTTATCAACAAGATTATTAACATTCATTTGGAGTTTTTTTTTTCAAATCAAAATTTCATTGTGAGTCTTACGTCTTTTGTATGAGTTTTAGAACAATTTACCAAATTGCGTAAACATTTTGCTGACGTTTTAATTCGTAAACGTTCAGAAATATGAAAATATTTTCTCATGATTATTTGTTGTAGTTCATGCTCTTTATCAATGGAGGAAGTGACCCGGGTAAGACTTTCATTTTCGATATTCTGATTAGTTGATGGATGTGCACTTTTTGGACCTCGTTTCTTTGCTTTATTGGGTGATTTTTGTTCTTTTGAATTGGCTAACAATCCTTCAGATTGTTCTCCGTTTGTAACGTGTTGGTCATTCACTGCCGTTGCACTTTTTCGGCTACGCTTTTTTGGTGAAATTGTTTTTCGTTCATCAGACCGTTTTTGATGGGCTATTTGCTGTACATCAGTGACCATTGCAGCATTTTTTCGGCTCCGTTTGTTTGGCGATATTTTTTGTACTTTATCGCCTGCATTATTATTTATGGTAGAGTATGTTTCAGTTGAAGTTTTTCCTGCACTTTCTTTGGCTGGAGCACTTTTTCGGCCACGTTTTTCCTGTATTGCTGGTTTCACTTCTTCGGCTTGTCGTTTCAGATCCGTTTTTGGTACATCTTTGACTTCGGGGGCACTTTTTCGTTTACTTTTACGTGTTTCATTTTGTACATTACCACTTACATCGCTTAGCACCTGAACCTGTTGATTTCGGCGCGTCGAACGACTTTGGTGTCCGCTCATTTTGGATGCAATTCTCTTTTTTGCAATTCCAAATGAGAACAATTTTTTGCAAAAAAATCTCACAACAAATTCGTTATTTGTATGAACAACTTCATTCGAATGTAATTGTAGCACAAAAGCAGCCAATACTTCAAAAAAAATTGCGTCGGAAATTTTATTGTTGGTTTTATTTAAAGCAAAATGGAAAATGAAGAAAAATATTCACAAGTTGACCATCGTTCAAACGATTTGTTTTACAAACAAATAGAAATAAAAACTGTTAGCAATTTAACTTTTCTGTACTGCCAATTTAGTTCCGATTCGTTTTCGTTTAAACTCTAAATTCAATGTCGACTATGATGAAATGTCAGCGCGATGGCAACACTTGGAACCAAATGACAATCGAAATTGAGCAAAACGCGCGTAGATTATCAATGTAGAAGATGTTCTGTGGCCTGTAGCTCAATCAGTACATTCAATAAGAATATACAGCAAACGATACAGAAGTATGTTGTTAGTGTCAAAGTCATCGAATCAATGCGATATGAGCGAAAGAGACAAAATAATGAGAATTGTGCATCAAAGTGAAATAGCTTGAATAATATTGAATATATATATACGGAATTGTAGTGTTGTGGGTTGAAAGCAGAGATAGAGTATAGCACCGAGGTGTTTGATTGTGCGTTTTGTTTGGAGGATATACACACACTTTTTGGTCCCGAATACAAAATCGTTGCACGATTGAGCAACGGAAAGAACGGAAAAAAATGTAAGAGAAACATTTGAACGAAATAGACAGTGGAATCTGGTTTATTGATTGTCCATCGTCGCATTAAAAACAATAATTGATAGTTGAACAAGTGTTTTGCGATGTTGATAATAGGGATTTCAAGTGAAAATGTTCAAAGACATAGTTCAACAAAAAAGTGAAAAATAAAATGTTTTTTTTTTTGTCAATCTGTTTGTGTGTGTGTGTGTGTGAAAAATGAATTGTGCATCAAAAAATAAATGATAATAAAAATGAGGCGAAAAAAACCATTCTTATCTGAAATCACTGTTGGTGAGTATTTGATATTTGATATTTGGAGCAAAGATAGTGGAAAATGTGAAATATGTAGCTAAAGATTAAAGTTTAGATTGTGCAGCAAAGGATGAAGTGTTTATATAAATAAATATTTGGTTGTATTGATGTGCTTTTTATCATTGGACGTTTGCTCTTCACCGTTCAATTATTATTATTATAATCCATTTGTGTTTTCGATTTTCGATTCAATGCCAATTAATTAGTGGGCATTTTTAATCGATTATTGGTTCTCCATTTGTTTGTGCATTTTCTGAACGTGCATAATTCCGTATTCCGCATGACGTTTGCACCTCACATTTCAATTTTAATCATTTCACTACAATACCTTTATGTAAATATCATCAATAAATCATGTGAGAGTTAAGTGATTTTGTGAAGGTGATTCATAAAAATTAAATTGATTGTTGTTACGCATTGGAATGCATTTCTTGCGTTGATCTTCTGACTCTTTAGCACCGTATCCTCAAAGAAATTTATCTATTTAAGCCCGTGATATATGTCATTCGCTCCATATACATTTTCCAGACCATATATTAAATACCGAATACCCGATAAAATATTAGTCGGAAATGATCGAGCCGCTGTATGTTTGGTCGCGCGCGTGAATAATTAGGTTTGAAGTTTGAAGTAGAATATACCGGTGACAAAGAACAAACAAATATTAAAGACATTGAAGGGGAAAACTTAACGCAACCATGCTAAGAATTTATAAACAAAATAAAAGCCAACAACAACGACCCCATAAAATAAATGATTATCATATTTAAGTGATGTTCGTACGGTGTGTTCCATAGACGCCTGTCTGGCTTTGGAACACAACATGCATAATGCATAATGCATACTCTTGTATACAAAATACATACAAATATTGATACATTTATGAAAGAAGACACAAAAGAGAAGAAAACACGAAATAGAAAAAAGAAAAACGATTGATGGAAACAGATACAAGTTGTGTATCTGTCCATTTGATAGTTTTTCATTGAAATCATTTTATCGAGACATGTGTTTGATTCCTTTGAATTTGTTGCAATTTACGAAGCCAATTTGGAAAATTTTATGCCAGCAAATTCAACCATTTGTTGAAATATGAATAAATTGAACCAAAAAATGGCCATAATGTCCTCGCCGATTTGCTGTTTACGAATAATTCGTGGAACAGATGTTCAAAATTGGAAAGATTTGAAATGATGTAGAGAAGATGAAAAAAAAAATAAAATACGATATCATTTTTCAAACTAATTTCAAATGAATGTTCAAATGGTGTGCGGCTTAATGGGCCCGCAATGATTAGATAAAGGTGAAAAGAGGAATGATATTCATGTACGGTTAAGCTCTTTCATTTCATTGGTGAAACACGTGAATTAATCCGACAAGATCGACAACAATTCCGACGTCCGAGCATGCCGACTATGCATTTGTTCACGTTGGGATTATTATGATCATTTCTTTTTTCTTTCTCGTTTTGTTTTCTCCGCTAGCCGTTTCATTTTCTCTTTAATATCCATCACAGTTTTTTTATTCTCCGTATTTCCGTATGTTCCGCACAGAAAATTCGATGTAATTTTATTATAACTCGATTCATTAGTTTTTTCCTATTTATTTTTCTTTTGAATTCAATTCGAACGTCATGGGCAAAGCAAAGAGTAAAAGCCAGGGACTATAAAAATAGCGCTTAAGTACACGTATACTTGAGTATTCGTAGTCAGATTTAAATACTTGTATCAGGTACGTCGTCCCTACGAACTCGTTAGTTAGCGTGAACGTATGAGAATGACAGAATAAAAAAATGCACATTTGTTGTAACCGTTTTAATATTTAATAATAAGAAAAAGTAATAAATCATATTATTTTCGATCTACGTTTATTGAAAATTTAGAATATATTTGCTTTAAACAACAAATTCAATTATTGTCAACGATAAATGATCATAGATACAACGCAAATGCATTACCTAGCCCGTACTAAACTTTGACTAGTATTTTTATAGTCTCTGGTGAATGCAAAGAGTTTGTAACTTGTAGCCCGAATCCCACGCGCGCATCAAATTCAATGATAGAATTTGAAATGCTACACATTTGTTTATCTCTTTTTTTACCGTTTTTTCTCCTTACTATTGCGGCCCTTAGTCAGCTTCAGAGCCGGATATTCTCTACTTTTTTTTTGTGATGTTCGATATCGAACAAATTTGTTTGTAATTGTAATTTACGATCAACAAAACACAAAATACCATCCAATTAGTGTGTTCTGATCAAAGTGTGTCATTCTTCTTTGATTTTCAATGCAATGGATTCATTCCAATGAGCACCGTCAACGGTTTTGGGTTGCTATTGATAGATATTGACCAGGTGAATGCGTTCAAATTGACCAAGAGCTGAACGATATTCTTTCCCTTTAACTATCACTATTAATGCAAAAATTGCAATTTATGTACTTTTTATAGATTTTTGAAATACATATATTTTTATTGAATTAAGAATCCGTAATTTTATTGCAATATTTTATCTTACTTATCCTTTTCATTTCTATTTACAGATAAATACTAAATGTTATGATCAATAGACGCAGCTAACTAATGTAACATAAAAATGCAAATATTCCCATTCGCAATTCATTCGTTTAAAGTTTGAATATCAATCGAGACAATTGCACAGTTATTTCACATGCAATTCATGCAGTTGACCTATTCGGACCGATTCATTTGGTGATTTCCTATGTCTAGTGCTGTTGCAACCTACACAAATTCATGTAAATTCATCAATTTAATTGCAATGCCACTTATGCGAAAATCGGTAAATTTGTTCACTCATCGATTTGAATTTGAACGAACTCCAATTTCTAAACGCATCGAATCTTGTGCGATTCAAACAAAATGGGCACAATCAATCAAAAAAATTTCGTAAAGTGTCAAATTTGGAAGCATACTAAATGGCGATCAAAATTTAAACAGCAAATTGCAAAAATCGACATTAACGTTTTATGGTTTTGCAAAAGGGACGAGTGAATTACGTGATATTAGTTACAAATAACATATTACAAGTGAAAATGACAATAAATATACCTTTATTCAAAATGATTTAAAATAAATAAATGTAGTGAACGAAAAAAAAAAAGTGCAACGTTTTAAGTGCCATACCAAGATACGACTCAAGTACAAACAAACACGGCTAACACAAAATAATAAGAGAACACAAAAAACAAAAACATTAATGCACAAACAAACGAACAAAAATAAACTATGAGCAACGCGAAGAAAATGAAAAGGCCGCCTGATAATGGATTCATGGAAAATGGTTATAATCGTATTGCTTGGCACCATAATTCACAAAATTTAATCGGCTATCCAATCAAATTAAGGAATATTTTAACAACATGGATTATCCAATTTATCAAAACTGTGAATGCCAAACATTGTGTTACCGCATTGATTCTAATCACTTTAGGAACAATCATTTATTATACTCATTATGTGGAAAACTCGCCGTTTGTTGGGTATGTTGGCATTAGTTTTGTTTTAATTTAATTTATAACAATTGTAAAAATCCAAATTAAATCATTAAAAATTGGAATAATTAAAATGTCAGGCTTATACATCATGATACGAGACCATCGCCGCTAGTTCGATGCCGATTGAATCACGAAAATGATAATAGTATTGATGCATCGAAGGAACCAGATCATCGATCTGATGCCAGACTGCGCATTGATCCAAAAGTGTTGGTATTTGTTGAAACAACATATTCGCGTTTGGGTCGTGATATTGCCGAATTACTGGTTTATAATCGGATTAAGTATGTACTGCAAATATGTAGATTCATGATTAGTGGTTTGAAAATAAAAAAAAATATTTGTGCTTTTTTTTGTAATTTTGCAGATACAAAATCGAAGTGGCTGGAAAAAGTCTACCGGTGCTTACCAATTTAGATAAAGGGCGATACGGTGTTATAATTTTCGAAAATTTGGATAAATATTTGCATATGGATAAATGGAACCGAGAACTATTAGATAAATATTGTCGCGAATATTCGGTTGGAATAATTGGTTTTGTAATTTCAACGGAAGAAACATTAGTTGGTGCTCAGTTGCGTAATATTCCGTTATTTATACATACAAATTTACGTTTGCGTGATGCTAGTTTAAATCCAGCCTCACCAATATTACGATTAACGCGAGCCGGTGATACAGCTTGGGGTTCATTACCCGGTTCTGATTGGGCCGTATTTCAACATAATCATTCAACATATGAACCGCTCGCATGGGCCCAAAAAAATATTTTAGATTATCCAACAAATGAGGAACAAGTACAACCGCCACTGCCAACTGTTATTCAAGATCATGGCCATATTGATGGTATACAACGCATTCTATTTGGAAATGGTCTTAAATTTTGGTTACATCGCCTATTATTTTTGGATAGTTTGTCATATTTAAGTCATGGACAGTTAAGTTTAAGTTTAAATCGTATGATTTTGGTTGATATTGATGATATATTTGTTGGCGAAAGAGGCACACGATTACGACCAGATGATGTTCAAGCATTAATTGCAACACAAAAACGAATAGCCGACATTGTACCTGGATTTCAATTTAATTTAGGTTTTTCGGGTAAATATTTTCATCATGGAAATCGTGAAGAGAATCTTGGTGATGATATGCTGCTACGGAATGTGAAACATTTTAATTGGTTTTCACATATGTGGAATCATCAGCAGCCCCATTTGTATGATAATTTAACGACATTAATGTCAGAAATGCAGCTAAATAAGGAATTTGCCCATGCAAAGGGTATTCCAACGGGTTCAAGATATTCGGTATCACCGCATCATTCTGGTGTTTATCCAGCCCATGATTTGCTTTACATTGCATGGAAAAAAGTGTGGGGCATTAAAGTAACATCAACAGAAGAATATCCACATTTAAGACCGGCTCGATTACGTCGTGGATTTATTCATCGTAATATTATGGTGTTGCCAAGACAAACATGCGGTCTATTTACACATACCATGTATATTGATCGATATCCGGGCGGTCGTGATAAATTAGATGAATCAATTCAAGGCGGTGAACTATTTCAAACAATTGTTTATAATCCAATCAATATATTTATGACTCATATGTCAAATTATGGCAGCGATCGATTGGCATTATATACATTTGAATCGGTTATTAAATTTTTACGATGTTGGACCAACATTAAATTGAGTTCGGCGCCTCCACTTCAATTAGCCAACACATATTTTAAATTGCATCCAGATGAAATAGATCCAATATGGGGCAATCCATGTGATGATGCGCGACATTTAAAAATTTGGTCCAAAAATAAGAGTTGTGATTCGTTGCCGAAATTTTTGGTAATTGGCCCACAAAAGACTGGTACAACGGCACTATACACATTTTTAAATATGCACCAGAGTATTGTTAGTAATCTACCGAATGCAGATACATTTGAAGAAATTCAATTTTTCAACAAAAATAATTATTATCGTGGTTTGGATTGGTACATGGATTTCTTTCCCATTCCAACCAATGCAACCGATAAATTAATGTTTGAAAAATCGGCCAATTATTTTGATGGTGAATTGGTACCGAAACGGGCACATACTCTTTTGCCACATGCAAAAATCATATCGATTTTAATTTCACCAGCAAAACGAGCATATTCATGGTATCAACATACCAAGACACACGGAGACTTAATAGCAAATAATTATAGTTTTTATCAGGTAAGTGGCATGAACTACATATTTATTTCCATTCTTGAATGTCACCCAATTTCATTTTTCATTCCAGATAATATCCGCCAGTGATTCGGCACCAAAACCATTAAGAGATCTTCGAAATCGATGCTTGAATCCAGGAAAGTATTCACAGCATATCGAAAGATGGCTTTCCTATTATGCGCCACAACAAATTCATATAATTGATGGTGAAATGCTGAAATTAAATCCAATCGATGTAATGAACGATGTTCAACGATTTTTAAAAGTTTCACCGATCATCGATTATTCGAATTTGTTACGATATGATGCCAAAAAGGGATTCTTTTGTCAAGTCATTGAAGAAAATCATACGAAATGTTTGGGCAAATCAAAAGGCAAACAATATCCACCAATGGAAGAAAGAAGTTTGAAATTGTTACAGAGGTGAGTGATTCATAAAATTGCAATTAACATTTGGTTTTTAATTATTTTGTTTTGTTTGTTTGTTTTTGAGCAACAGATATTATCAGAGTCATAATACAGCGTTGGTTAAGCTGCTGAAAAAATTGGGATCACGCCCTATTCCACAATGGCTTAAGAATGATTTGACGATAACATAAAATTGATACCTAATTGATAATAATAATAATTGAACAAAGGGAAATTGAACAAAAATATTGTTTGTAATTAATACATAATGATCTGATCAATACAAAGAATGAATTTTATTAATAGAAATATTGGCAATTAGGGCATACAGCATACATTCAATATTCAATGGAAAGATTTATTTATGAATTTATCTGTGTTTTGAATCGTTCATCGATCGACCAGAATTGAAAATTGCTCCTGCATGATGTGTGCTCAATCCCGGCAAATGTAAATACTGGAACTTTGACCTAACAACTAAGTATACTCTTTAATAGCTAATATATTAAATAATAATCTTATTTATCTGGTACTTCTTTTGAAGATCTTTCAATATTTTTACTTCACGAATATCCCGGATTCACATTTCTTTCTTTAAAACTTTCATTTTATTCCTTCGATGTATTTAGCTTAGAAAATATTTCTAATTCCATAGATTTTTTGCGTTTTATTTTATCGATAATTTTTACAACGATAATTTTATTTTAACAACAACAATCGAAAAAAAATCCAGTCATTTGAATTAAAACGTTCAGTTTCCTAATCGTCTTCAAATTTCCAATAACGATTAAATCAAATGTGAACTCTTCTGCTATAAACATTGAACTATTATGAATTATAAACGAATGATTAAGGCCATAAAGGAAAAACTTTAAACGAAAAAATAAAACATATTTGTTTAGCAAAAACAAAGACCTCATTGCTCCAATTGTTAATAATATAATTGTTAAAAATTGCTAGTTCCGTCGAAATGAAAAAAAAAGATGAATGATTATCGTCTAATGTCTAAAACGAATCAAAAAGAGAGACAAACAATAAATAAATTGTAAATAAATGAAAATTTCAAAATGATTAAAGATTTTTTGGATTTATTACATGACGAAAAAAGGAGAAAAGGAATGAATTATCTATTGAATCAAAAGTGGTGAGTTGCTGTCGAATATGTTAAAAATAGAAAATTGAAAATGGAAAACCGCGAAGAACTGCTGACAATGCGCCTTTAAAACATCGAAGGTCATTGGCTCGGTCTTCATAATTTTCGATTTTATAGACTTCGCTCGTTAAATCTATATATATATAAAAATGAAATGCTGTTCGTGTGTCGTCTGAAGAAGCGTGAATGGATCGATAGAATTTCATTAATCTTTTCCGAGTGTGTTCCATATGAATTATGTGGAAGGTTCTAAGCATAGTTACACTTATTCTCGACAAAAGGCGCTGGTCAAACATAATATTTAAGATGGACCAAATAAAATACTCTGCTTCGTAAATTGTACAAAATCTGATTTTTCTTCAATAATACTCACGGCATCAATGAATGATATTTCTATGCATTATTGATTAAATACAACGAGTGAGAAAACTGTCACCACAAGAATTTAGATTAATATTTTTTTGTGGACTGTGTCACGGTGATCTAGGATAGTAGTATAGGTCAAAAGTATAATCGTAAGATATAATATCTTATGATGTATAATATCTTAAGATATAGGGACGATTGTGTTCAAAGTCTTTTAGTAAAACATAAAATAATTCTTTGGTGTGTTTTTTTTTGAATTTATTTCTTTTGAAATGACAAATTCTACAATTTTGATTAACACATTATTCGAAGTATCATTTTTACATTGATACAGCTGGTAATTAATTTAATTGCTAGGATTCATCTTTAAAAAAGTTTTCATTTTCGAAATTAGAACAAAAGGAAAAAAGGATTTTTGACCAGAAATTTTTTTTTTATTTTCAAACGATTTTAATTTTTGAAAATAAAAAATAAACATTGAAAAATGATTTTTACAAAATAACAATTTGATTTCAATGTTGGCTATTTGTTGGTTACTGTGTCACATCAAATTCGGCTGCGTTATTAAATTATATTTAAATTGTGTTGTAATTGTGTTTTGTGTTATTCTTGAGCATATTGGCTCGTGGTTTCTCTTTCTTTCACTGTATATGGTTTTCATGTAGTTAATTAGTTTTCATCCAATACGCTGTGCATCAAACGTTTAAATGAATGACTTTGATGGATGGTTTCGTGCGGTTCACCCAACGCATTCACCTAAAAGTAATTCTAAATTAAATATTTCGAATTAATTTTATGGATTTTTTTATGAAATGATTTTTTCAGTGTCATTGTATTTATCTCTCTCTCTCTCTCTCTATCTTTCTTAATTGGGCCATTATGTTTGTGTTATAAAACGAAATTGCTTAAGCGAAAATGCTCAACGTTACGAGATCACGTAATTTGGATGAATAGTTTCATCAAATTCATTTAGTTGGATTATTTTCAGTAGAAATTAATATCAGAAGCATCATTTAACCATTCTTGAATCGTAGATTCAGAAAAAAAATTAAAAAAAAATAAATAAATTCTTTGAGGGAAAACACTGTTGGATTATGAGTTTAATGAATTAAATGAAAAAAAGAAAAACCAAAATGGCAAATAATCACGCAGTTTTCTGCACACAACTTACGTTGTTGTATTGTTGTTGTGGTGGAGCTTGGAAGTTGACATGTGATTTCTATTGAAATAAAATTTACGAAAACGGTATCATCAATAAAATTTCGTTAAAGTGTTTTATCTGCAAAAAAAAGACTATGTGAACTATTAACTTACTTTGCCAGCTGGATTATATGATTGATGTTGTACGGTAATCGGGATATCATGAACCCGTTGACCTCCGAATTGTTCCTCTTGAAGAACGCGATAAGTGTCGCTTCTAGCTGGATCAAATGCAACAGTTTTCTTGTATCTGATTGATTTTCAGGGCATTTTTTCGGGTTTGAATTTGGGATTTCGGTAGATTTTTTTGTTTTGTTTGAAAACACGCAAAATGTTGAAGTGGTTTTTATTTTGTATTGTTTATTATGGAAGAGAAAATAATAACAAATATTATCGTGGAATTTGGTTTAAAAAGGGAATTCAATTTTCTTTTTTATCACAAATACAAAGACAATAGTAATATAAATTGGAAAATGTAGTGAATATTGAAAACGAATCAAAACAAGCAACTATTCATTTTGTTAATCATTTAAAATCAGCAAATGAGGCATGTAAAGTGTGGTGGTGGGATTAGTGAAAAAGGCTGAATCGGTGTTTTGCCCTGAGAATGAATATTTTTTTCTAATATTTATTAATTTCTATTCACAAATTGTTTCAGTTGCACATTCTTTCTCTCACAGGTGCACACACAAACACCCACACACAGGCATTTTGCGTTCCATAATTGTTGAAAGCAAACGAAGATCATATCGATCGTTCTTAGTTTTTTAGAACAACAATACATTCAAATTATTTATTAGTAATTTAACGTTATAAAGAATAGAATGAATCGATACGGTTTTTGATAAGTTATTATTTTGTATGTATATTTTTACATTTCGAATTAACAGTGGATTTGTCGGTTTTATGGGATACATTCTTATTTAAAAGATGAAGGAGAAGCATATGAAGACGGCTGATTCATATTGAACGGCTGATAGTTGTATGATCGTCCAAATTGTTTTTGTTGTTCAATGCGTTGTTGACGTTGTTGTTGCTCAGCAAGAATTTTATTCTTTTCTTCCAGAAACGAGAGGTCAATGAAAATTCTGTACACAATACATGAATTTTTGCATGAAATATTTCGAAATTTAAAAAAAAAAATAAAATTTGTTTTGGTTTTTCATTTCTTCTAAATTCGCTTTCTTGTTCCGTTTTACATTTCAAAAATACATGAAATCGTCAATTTTATTTGCCATTATTTTGCCAATTCATTTCGATCACATATGGACGGAACATTGACATTTCTAACATGCTATTCAAAGACAACGGAATAAAACGAAAACCAACACCGTTTCGTGCTTTCTAAATGAATGTGCAATAATAGTGAAAATGTCTGTAGCCTTTGTGATATTATAAATACCATTTTGAAAATTAGAAGATCAATGAGAACGATTATTTTATGAACGATTATTATGATTCCGAGGCGAATGTGATTGTTTGTTCTCCTATTTGATGACATCCAGACTAAATGGAATGGAACTAAAATCCAAAATATTGAACGGAACATTCATAAATGCACCGAAAAGAAATTAAGAAAATTTTTGCTAAAAGTATTTGTTTCTAATTACCCGTCTAATTTTGATGGTAACGGACTTAGTGTCAGTTGTCTATAGAACTCTTGTGCTCTTAATTTAATCGAAAGTATAAAATATAAAAACAAAATTAAAGAAAAAGAGAATCACATCAATAAAAACTGTTCTCTGTTCTCCCACACATGGGTAACATGGCCTTTGTTGTTTGTTTGATTTTGATTCATTTTACTTTTGTTGTCGTGAAACATTCGAAACGAAAATGGCTTTAGTTATGAATATAAGCAAAAAGCTGCAGATATATCGCTTAAATAATATTGATTTTGATTTATCTTTAGTTTCGAAACTACTTATTAAATTGTTTACGGCTTGTTTAATTCTTAATTTGTCAATATCAAATTCAATATATAGTTTTTTTTTATTAAATTAAAATTTGCTACCATTGCATTACTCCCAAATTCAAATGAAAATGAAAATTGCACTTACGGTGTTGTATTTGGAACAGTTGTGCGTATCGTATGATCGATGTTGTTGTCCGAATAAAGACCGATTGGTGAGTTGAATTGTTTATGAGCAACCTGCGAACATTAAAAAAAAAAAAAAAAAAAATGATAATAATCTGGACTGGATAAATCAGTCTGGACTGGATAAATTTTTGTATACCTTTCCAGAAGTATCCCCAACAACGCGGTTCAAAGCGGAATTGGCAACATTTTGACGCAAAAGGAATTCATCAACATGTGGAGCACGGCCACGCATAGCTGGATTTGGGTGATGTCTCAAGTAGCAATCATTTGGGGTGAATTCCTTCTTGACCTTAGCACCTGGCAAAATCAATGGTGTTGTACGGTAGGGCTGTGAATGAATATACGAAATTTTTTTCAGCCAAAAATAATCATTTCATCGATTTGAATTCATAAATTAAATGGAGAAGTTTCTGTTGAATATAATTGTATGAAAACGCTTTCATATATTTTGAATTTTTTTCATGTTGAAAAGCCAACATTGGAATGAGACCCACTCGACACTTGCTTCAAAAGCATCTAAAAATAAAAATTGTTTCTCATGACGTAATCCAATCATTTGCGAATAGAATATCCAACAATATTCCTGATTATTCACATTCAGCGTTCTATCGAATTCATTCTTTACGTGCCTGTTTGTGTGGGATATTGTCGAAAATTTGCTACTCATTTCGTTTTTCCAAAAATTTCATATTGATTTTTTGTTTTCATTTTCATTTTTTTATTACTTTTCGAAGAAGGCAAAAAGAATCGTCCGTTTATTACACATTTCATCGAAAATTAAATTTCATTGAAAGAATTTCAACAAAGAAATGAATCAACTGGTGAATTCACTCGAATATTCATTACATTCAAACTAGAACTTGTCCTTGACAAAAACGGATAGAAATGAATTATTTCTATAAATAGACAAACAATTCTCTTTTCATTTTCTTTTCAGACATTGATGAAACGAAACTGCCGTCATTCATAGCATACATACAGCAATCATAAATGTTACCAGTCATTCATTTTTTGTGCGTAACGTTTTTTTCTTTTTTGGATCTTATTTTATGTTGTTGTTGCGCATCCGCATTTTGACATTTCATTTCGTACGTATAATTTCGTTTTATGGATGACATGTAGCATTGACTTAACCTCAACTTGAAACAGCTGAATTGGCGCCAAATAACGATCGAAATCATTCATTGAATAGAGGTCAGTCAAACGAAGTGCTGTTTAGCTGTGTTCAATCGATCTTTTTTGTTAGGAATCTCATTTTGTTTTTCTGTTCGAATAATTTTTTTGTTCATTCATTTCGGAATCAGTTGTTTTTAAGTTATAAATTAATATTATTATTACTATTATTGCTCGTATTTATTGTGAAAAATTCTTCGAAATGTCGACACGAATGACACGAATTACAAGATCACAATCACAACGTAATTTGAATGCATCGATAGACTCCACAGGTGTAAAGCCAAAACCATCCGTAGCTAATAAACGGCGTCAACCGAAACTTGATACGTCATCGGTTGAAAATGTAATTTTAAATTCCAGAGGCAATTCCAGCGATGAATCGAATGCAGAAAATGTTAATATTACACCACCGAAACAAAGAAAAGAATGCAACAAACAAAATACACTGAGCCCATCAACTCTTTTGCATCGTTTAAGTTTGGCCGGGGATAAGGAACAAAATGAAAATCAATCGGATATTATAAATGTGTCAGAGAAGCCAAAAAGTAAAATTGATAATGCACGCAAAGTGCTGACAACGGGCGAAACAGAAGAGCTTTACGGCCGTGAAAAAGAACTGAATGAATTAAGTGAATTTCTTACGACGAATTCAACAAATAAAACGTCGGCCAGCATTTATATAAGTGGTCAACCTGGTATGTATCTAATTTCATTAATCGATTCGCTTTGAGCAAGCTTGAATTTTCATTATCTTTTATTAATAAAATCAAAAAAAAAAACAAACAAATCGATATGTTTTTACAGGCACTGGAAAAACGGCATGCGTTCGAAAATTGTTGGCCGCACAAATTTCAAAGCGATTTCAAAAGGTCTACATCAATTGTACCAAATTGCAAACACCAACCGCTGTTTATCGGGCCATATGCAATGAGCTCGATATCAAATTGATGTCGGAGAAAAATGCCAATTTGAAAAATATTCAAAATTATGTGTGCCATAAAAAAAATAAAATGGTTTTGCTAGTGCTTGATGAAATCGATGAATTAATTGAGAAAAAGCAGTCGGTTCTATACACGATTTTTGAATGGCCAACATTGCCAAATGCAAAAATCATTCTAATCGGAATAGCCAACTCATTGGATTTAACAAATCGAGCATTGAAACGATTGCAAACGCAATCAATAGCTGTAAAACCACAATTAATGCATTTTGCACCGTACACCCGAGACCAAATTATTGATATTTTTAAAAATCGTTTGGAAGCGGCTGGAGTTTTAGACGTTTTTCCCGCTCATACATTGCATTTGTTGTCGGCCAAAGTGGCTGCAATGTCGGGTGATATTCGTAAGGCGCTCGATCTTGGCCGTCGTGTTGCCGAAAAAGCAAAAGAACAAACCATCATCAATTCAAAAACGTTTACCGATTTGGGAATCGATGAAATTGACAAACATGAAAAAATCGAAGTCAAACAAGTGCTTAATGTACTCAACGATGCATACAGTACAGCAAATAAATGGGATGATGAAAGTAGCGAAGCGATTCCATTACAAGAAAAAGTTTTAGTTTGTACGTTGCTGTTATTATTGAGAAAAGCCAAGAACAAGGACATCACCGTTGGACGTTTGCGTGAAGTATATGCCAAAGTGTGCAACAAACGTGGAATTCCATCATTGGATGAAACGGAATTTTTTGGTATTTGTTCGTTAACCGAAACAAAGGGCATCATTCGAATGATCAAAAATAAGGTTTCGAGACTAACTAAAATCCAGTTACAATGGGACGAAGAGGAAATCACCAATATTATTCGCGATAAGCAATTGATATCGAATATTCTATTAGATATTTCCGTTTTAGATAAATAGCTGTATTATTTAAATAGTTTTGATCTCTTTCTTTTTTTTTCTAAATTCGTTTCAATAATCAGGTGATTATCGTAAAAATTCGTATCGTTGTTTTATTTTAAAATGTTAAGTTGAATTGCATTTAGTGACTTGGAGAGTGAAATTGGAACATTTAACTTCCTTCTTATTATAATCTGAAATTTTGTGAAATAATAATAATCAACTATGTGCAAATTGAAATAAGCAATCAACAAGAATGAAAAAAAAAAGGAAAAGCTAGTTGAAATGGATTATTTTCTTTCTTTCTTTCTCTTAACTCATTTTATATGCTCGGCCGTTGAATGTATTATACTTTCAATCATCATACATATTTAGCCAAAAAAAAAAAAAGAGAAAAAAGAAGAAAATTCACCAAAAGGAAAATATCGTGGGCCGAATACAATTTACCGAGAGAGAAAATAAAAATGAAATTCATATATAACATATTCAAGTCATGTCTCGAGCACATGCATAAACTACTGTTCGAAATGCTGAACGCAAAACTTCGAACATCGAACATTCTAAATTGAAAATATCAAAGCCGCTCAAAAGAATCACGAACATTTCAATCTGTGTTTATGTGCGAATGTTGTTGTTGTTTTTGTTTTTGTTTTTAATTTTAAAAATAGAAACGATTTCTCGCGTACACACATTCAGAATATTGAAAAATTATTCGAGTGAATTCGATCAAATAAAATTCCGCTAAGGATTTGGCTGTCTGCGTCGTTTAGCCTCCGAATTGTTTTTTTAATATCTTTTTCTCAACGATTCGTCATCGAAAAAAATAATAATTTAGAAATTGAATGTTAATTTATCGTTTGCATTTTACTCATCTTATTTTTTTTTTTTTTTTTTTAAAGAAAAGAAACACAAAAACTATTCGACTGCACTGTATAGGTTTAATCGAAAAACACAAATTGAAAAATTGATTTTAAAAATCGATTACATTATTATTTGTTTGTCGGATTGCGAAAATCTGATGGCGAATCTAATCATCGGTCACATCCATTCAAATTTTGTTTATACATAGATTGATTGCCAGAGCAAAAGAAGCACGCACACAATTCAAAGTCAATCAACAGCATCTCAAAAAATATGATTTTTTTTTTAATCAAACTTCAAC
>GL501518.1:1461115-1479685 GCA_000149185.1 Mayetiola destructor
CTTTGGATGTTCCTTACTTGATGGCCAATGGCTTCATTTACAGCCTCAGCTTGGGTGGCATAATGAGGATGAACGATATATTTTGTGTCGTTTAATGGTCTTCCACGGTAGTATGTTGCCATTTTTCACTTCTTTTTCGTTTAGTTTATCGAACGGTTATAAATAATATATTGAGTACTTTAAATCAATTCTAATCACTACAGTGAACAGAAAAAAAAAGAAAAAATAATAATTTCAACCAATTATTAATTTTGGAATCGAATTAACTAAATTTCGAAAAAAAAAAAAAAATAAATCAAAAGAAATGTTTGTTAGAAAGTCCACAAACAATCGAAATCAAATTTACGATAAGAGTCCGAAGGGGGAAATAGAAACTTTGGAAAATTTATAAACTATGAATTGCGATAATGAAAAATCAAACAAAATGTTTAACTATTTTGCACAAAGTAATCAACGAAAACTGATGAAAAATGAAAAGAAAATTCTTCTCAATTCGTACCGTTAGCGATCAGTCAATCACTGTGCTGCACTCAAAATATCTCAACATCAACTGAACCAACAAAAAAATTTGTGATAGGGTTTTTTTTCCGAAAAATACAATTCACATTGAGATCACGGTTTTTTTATTATTTTTTTTTTTTTTTTTGCTTCGTTTCATTCCTTTCGTCAGAATACTTCGACGTGCAACGACAGCAACAAAGTAATAATAAATAAATAAATTATTGATGTGATTGTGTTGGTGATTTTTCTTTGCTCTAAAATATTCTATGGCAAACTCTAAACGCAAGGATGAAAACGAAAATTGGAATTAATTTGTATGGGTTTGATGAGTGAATGTGTGAGTAAATGTTTCGCATCGTTTGATTGCGAAAAGTGGCCAATACAGAAAAGCATAAAATGAAAGGAATAATATTTTCTATGATTTTTTGGTGAGACGGAGATAAACGAGGGACAAAAGTCGGTGGGTGAAAACAGTTTTCATTTCACTGTATGCACGATCATTTTATGAAAACAATATTTTTCATATATTTCGCGTTCTCCCTATCGTTAGGAATATGAATATTAAAAACAAAACGGGAAACAGCGAACGAGCCAGTCATTTTCATTTGAAAAGTTTCCTTTAGAGAAATTTATTTATCCTTCGATGTGTGAACTGAATTTTATTTGAGAAGCACTTTCTCACACACACACACAAACACACATATACACACACACGTTCACAAATGCTGTCACGGTGTGTTTTCGTCCAAATATCCAAAGTTATTCGAAGTTAGCATTAAAATTCTTTTGCAAAACGAATTAGATTTTGCGTAAACGGGTTTCGATTGCGAACAAGTTGATTTCATGAATGTTATTGTTTCGTTTCAATCTCTCCAATTGAAAAACGCAATTTTTCTTCTTTTTTTGCGGCTATGATTCATTCTTCATTTTCCACAACAATCGAACAAATATCAAAAACAGTATAGAAACCGTGTGCGCGTATGCGTATTCAGCTTTTGCTCGTCGAGTTTTAATTGTTTCCACGCTATCCTTTGAGTGTATGGTGCATGTGCGCAAAATAACGTGTGCGCAATTGTGCGCACCTACAAATAGCAAATAACTTTCGGACACGATTTATATTCTCGTTTCGAATGAAATAATTTGGCACATATTTTTAGCCAGCCAGTGAATGTTTGAAATGTATGTTGTTTGCTTTTAGAATGAAACGGCACAGATCACCACTTGTTTTGTTGTATGTGGCAACTAATGAAGGAACGATGGCGTAAACATGTAAACTATATTTTACTTTTTTCTTATTTTTCTCTTATTTTTTTTCTTTCTATTTATTAATATTTTTCGGTTTATCGTTGTTATTGAATGGATAGCAGACCGTATATTGGCTCATAGGCATAAGTTCACTCTTTTTTCTAACTTGTAGAATTTGTCTTTGTCAATTTTTATTTTGAAAAAAAAATAACGTAAAAAATAAGAAATTGAAAAGTTTTGTCCGAGATTAAAATTCGAAAACTTACTTGCTGTGCAATTGCAGCTACCTCATCAAGTATATCTTGTTGATGATCTCTGGTTGGCATTGGACTAAAATTCGACATTCGAGAATCTGGACGTATGGATCCATTGTTGCTGGCCATGTCTTGAATTTGTTGAAAATCAGTTTGAGGTAACGAGTTGACGGCTCGTTCATATTCATTGAAATCAAATTTTAATAGATTTATGTCCGAACGATATGGTGGTATGGCTGGTGAACAATGAGAATTTGGTATATCGCTTATATTTAGATTTGATGCAACAACCAATTTTGTTTCACGATGGATAACCAATCGGATGCGATTTGGTGCCGAACGAAATAGATTTTGAGCATCAATATTCCGTATGTCGCGTGCATCGTAATCTTGAATTTTGGTTATAATGTCACCACGACACAGGACACCATTAGCTGGGCTGCCCGGTTGAACCTGTTCGGATGAAAGTCCCGAGGTTATTCAAGCAATCACATCTAATATTAGAAATTTAGAATTTAAAAATATTCGAAAGACTTTTGGCCTCCATACCTTTGTGATAATTAATGGAGTATTCAAATCACTGCCGCCTACTAAACGAATTCCCCATGGTGTATTGGGACCAGCACGTTCAAGATCAATTGAAAATTCACGATTCTTGGGTGCCATTTTCGTTCACAAATATTAAATTAGTTTTTCAAAAATAGTCTTTAAAACTTTGTCACCGAAAAATAAATTTCTTCGTCTTTTACTTCAGGCTATTTAAAGCTTTCAATAATAACCCTTTTGACGTAGACAATGGCTTTGACTTTGAACTCTAATCGGACAATCAATAAAAATAAACACTTTTCACTTTAAATTTTGAAGCCCCCTTTTTTTTTCTTTATTGTAAAAATGTTTCAAATCAATTTTTGTCCATTAATTTCCTCAAGAGCAATTCGATACAATGGACGATGAACGTTATTTATTTAATGAAGATCTTCTTCGGGTCACGTTTCACGCCAATTTCACAAAAATGTTCACACTGAACGATATGCAAATCATTCAATAATTTCAATATTCAGTTGGCACCGTTTTCAATTAAGATCGAACCAAATTGAAAACACAAATTCGAATATTCGGAACAAATCAACGAACGTTAGGCTTATTTCATCGTCGTCTTTAGGCAAAGTGTTATAGAGAAAAACTCTTGTGATGATTATTTGCAAACGAATCGCACAACTGCAACGAAACAATAAAAAAAAAGACTGAATCAGCGCATATGAATTTTATGTTGCTATCGATACCCCAAAAGTAAAAGAGCCGATGAGAAAATCGTTTAATATGAACGAAAGGGCTTGCTCATTGCTCATTGCTCATCAGATTTCTTTTGCAGCTTCAGCTGATTCAATTCGATTTTATTTTGTTTTTTTTTTTATTTTTATTTTATTTATTTTTTTTTGTATTCGTTTTTGTTTTTATTTTGTGTATGCAGCTTGTTTGTGGCCACGATTGTTCTTGTTTCGTTTTCGTAATTATTCGCGTTATCTCCTTCTTTCCTTGAATTGAATTGCATACATTACACGTAATTTGAAAATATTCTATTTTTAAGAATTGGCGTACAAACACCTTTTTTTTGCAAGTAATAATATCGAACAACGGACACAAACTAAATAAATTTCACTTCGATTTGATTTGTCACCGTAATTTTATTTTACCCGTAATTATTAAATATCTATTCATTGAATAATAATGCATTGACGAGTTTAGACGCGCACTTATCCTGTGCTCGCTCTTCGGTTATGCATAGTAAATTGTGAATCCGTTGACTGATTGACTTTGCTTTGTTCTGTTTTCTTTTTCAATACCTGAATGCAATAAAATGTCCCCAAATATTAATTCTCCGAACAAAAAACCTTTTATTTTCGGAGCAAAATTTAATATGCGATTATCTTTTACGATGTTCCATCGCTTAATAAGAGTTAGAGAAACATTGCAATAATCGTTACACTTGCCAAACAAAATACACAAAATTTCGATGGCGTAACAACAAAATAAAATTTATTGTATTTATTTTGATATTGAAAAGCACTCGAAGCGTCTGATATGTTGGTTTTTATTGGAAATTGGAACACCAAATGTTATTTCTATGCGCAAATTTGGCGCCGATTCAAACTAATAAAAACTATTCGATTTTAGTTTTTAATTTTAAGATCATTTCTATAAATTTATTTTCGTTTCCATCGGATGATCGACGTTTATACCAGAATGGATTACCAAGGATGCTGCAAGAATAATTTTTTTGCGTCGAAATTGAAACATCAACAACTGAAAAGACAAATGAATCACTTGATGAAATCAATTTCGCAGTTTTAATTCCGACGATATTGATCACTCAGCAAATGAGCATCATAACTAACTGGTTTAGAACAAATGTGATGAGATTATCTATTCGGTCACTGATTACTGTTAACAAAATAATCGATTAGTATTTGGTATTCGTTTTTTCTTGTTTGATTCATTACCGTGGCCGAATCATCATCGATCACAATGTACAACAGTGTATTTGTATGTACTTCATTGCAAATAAGCAAAAAGAACAAAAATAAAACATCACGAAATGAATCTTTGCTCATTCATCTGTTACATTATGACCCGAAGAAAACAGAGATCGTCATGTGTTTTTCAGATTTTTTATTTTGGGGATTTTCGACTTATTTACCGAATAGATTTTCGTTTACCTCCTGCCTTGGTTTCTCTTGTTGAAATTATTTTGTTTACATGAATGCAATATGTAAGCAATTGAAAGAGAGAGAAAATAAAAAGAAGAAGAGTGTTTTCAAAAATATCAAACGCAAAACCAAACAAAGAGTCTAGTTCGCTATAAAGAAATCCGCATTTTTCTCCCCAAATATTGTAGCTGAGAATTGTTTGCCGTTGTTTTTCATTTGGCAAACGTTAGACTCACAAAAGCTATATAATTTGGTCGACAAACAGTTGTTTGTAGTTTATAGTATGTTGATAAGCTCGCTTATATTTTGTCTGTTCACACGTCGATGAAATATTACAATTGAAATGGTTAGTTGTGATTCATTCAATTTGATTTCAGACGAGAAAAGCAAAAATAAACAAAAATCAAAAACGCCAACGGATTCTTTTGTTTGTCAGAGATAAATCAAAGTAAAAAAAAAGAATTTCCGTCACATGATGTCCTTTGTATTTTCATTTGTTGACGTTGGTACGATCATTGAATGAGGAAAAGAATTCTTAACCGCCAAGATACTGAACGATCGATACTTAATTAGCGATATCGCACACTGTTCTGTTCACACGCCATTCAATTAACAAAATCACCTTCATTTTTCAAATGTAATCTCATTTCACTTTTCTCTCTGTCCCATGGCTCATGGTTATTTAATTTTTGATGCGATGGTTATTTTCAATTTTCCTAATTAATAAAAATGTCGATCTTGAATATGTATCATATAAACCGCCACACAAATGGGTCACTGTCAATTGATGACTATTTTGTTTACGTTCAAAGATCTGTAATTTATTTATCATTGGCATGTCCGATGAATGTCTATGCATAATATGCATTAAGATGCTAAATGAAACTAAAAGATGCACGTTTTCGAAATATTCTCTTTTTTTTTTCTTTAAATTTTATTTAAATACGAAATCGTTTTGTCATACATTTTTCTTAATTTTTCAATGAAATTTAATAACAAATTGTGTGTTCATTGTTCATTCATTTCATTTGAACATAAAATGTTGATGTGTGTGTGGATATGTGGATAGTGGGTGTGTCTAGCTGTGTTATCATTACGAAAAAAAGTCCATATCATTTATACATTCAATGGATACATCTATACAAGACTACTACGCAAAGATCTTAAAGAATGCTGACGATAATTCAAAAAATTTCATATTCTATCGTTTTCTTATTCGAAACAATAATAATTTCACAAATTTATAAATAAAAATCCGCTATCGTACGACGATATGCTCTCAACATTGGACTTATACACTACATATGCCATTCAATAAAAATCACACACCATCTTTTTCTTCTCCATCTCTATTGTCATTTCTGAATTTCTTTTCAATCAATGGAACATCGAACATTTCGATATTGAAAACGGACATAAAAAATTTGTTCATTCATATTGATATTGTGGCTGTTGAGATTTGCTTGTCTGTGGACGATATTGTGGTTGTTGGTGTTGTTGTTGTTGTTGGTGTTGATGTTGATGTTGTTGGTGCTGTTGTGGCAAAAAATGTTGGTGCTGTCTTTGGCCCAATTTTTCATTTAATGTTTCCGGTGCTTGAGTCGGAATTTTCACAACAATATCAGTTGGCTCACGAACAACATCCGCCTTGAATCCTTCTTTTGGATCAGCTGTATAAGTAACGGTACGAATGAAGCCGTCTGAATCTACAACCGAATAACTGCCCTTGATTTTATTTCCATCACGCACTTCTTTGCGATTTTGATAGTTCGTATATTCATCGTCTTTAACATCGAAGCCAAATTGGTACGATGAATTTCCCTGCAAAGAAAACCCAATGAGAAGAAAGAAGAAAAAAAGGAAAAAAAAGAAAAAAAAAAAGAAAAAAAATGAAAAAAGAAACAAGAATGTAGTTTAAGGCCATGCATGGCAGCGTCTTTCCATAAAACTTATTACAACAAACTCAATGCATGTTCATAATAATCAAAAACTCTGGCCGGAAACTGACCTAGACATATTCAACCGTAAACCTTCGTCCGAATTTATCATTCATTTGTTTCAGTTATTTGTGATTGCCATAATTTTTCATTTTCTTTTTGCTTTTTATTTTATCGATAAGAAAGTATATTAAGGTTGGATGTGTCGAAGAGTAGATACGAAAGAAGAAAAAGAAAATTACACGTAAATTTAACACTCGAGTTGAATAAACTACGGCCAACTTTCATTCAATTTTGTATGATGTATGAAAATAAATGTTTTTTCATTTGTGCATTCTTTTTTGTATGGTTTTCTTCAACGATGAACGTCGCCAATTGGATGCAATCCATTGTGTAAGTCATTCATTATTATTGATTTACTTTCACTTACACACAACCGATCGTACGTACACAACAATATTATTTTAATTGAATAAAGAAGGAAAATGTGTTCACATCTGGGCTCCATGGAGCACATATTATACTATAAAATTATGATTACATATATGGTGCGTTTATTACCGGTTCCTTTTTTGAATATATTCATACAAATATGTCTTTGTTTTCATTTCAATGTCCGACCATCCATATTCTTCCAGTATGCTTCATGAACCGTGATTATTAATATTAGTTTGTTATAATGCATCATATGAATGAAAGCAAAACGAAAAATGCTTGGAATGAAATCCAAAAGAATATCATTTGAATTGCCTCATAGCAACCGAAGTGGAATAAAATTAAAGTCATACGTCAACTGAACCGATTACATAATTAATCGTATAGGTTCGGTTTCTCGGGCGACATACAACTATTTATTTATACGCTTTTGATATAATGTAAATTTGGCAGTGGAACGGCCTATTTTTCAGAATTGAATTATGTAAATTTTTTTTCATTTTTTTTTTTCGTTAAAAAAAAAACGGATCGTTTGATGCGCTGATAACTGATCCAATTTCGGCCTATGTTTGGCCAATCAATTGAAATGAAATACATTGAGACAGCGGCTGGCGACATAGTAAGTGACCTGGTTTATTTTTCTTTTCTGCTTTTAGTTCAAACTTGTGGTGGAACCACTTGTAAAGTGATCCTTCAGATCCAAAATACAATTTACTCTAATTCCATGAGGACTAAATCCATTTTGTTCATCGCATTACTTTTCAATCTAATACAATCGTTACAATCAACGTGTTTATTGCTTCATTAACATTTAATTTAATAAAATCATCACATAACTTCATGAATTGGCAATGAATGAGAAATCGACCATTATTGCCGCACAATAATTTCGTACACAAATGTTAATTGAGCCATTTGAAAAATTGAATGAATGAAACAAATCCAATGGACAGGAGGAGAAAAAAAAAATGAATTGAAATTTCTCGCACGCCAGCGCTCGCATTTTAATTTAGTTTGTAATTATTATTGTTTAAGTGTGCGGCGCGCACATAAAATTGCTACAGGTTATGAAACTTGTTGTGTATCTGAATTTGTTTTTGTTTGGATAGTTTTTCTATTGCATTTTCCTAATGCCTTTTCGGCTTCTTTTCTGATAATAATCATCGCTTTGCATCGAATCGAATATATAATAAAAATTGTGTGTGTTAGCCAACAACGCCACCAGCAAACACAAACTCATTCACCAGCATTCATGTGCTCATACAATGTGCAGATAAAATGTGATCATGGAGCAATCGTTGTTCACTGCGAAAGTGCATTAACTTTGAATTGTGAATAAAATAAAAATCTTTTATTTTTTATGAAATGAAACGAAGAAAGAAAACAAAAAATGTCGACTAAATATACAAATCAAAAACCCGTTTGGTTATTTCTGTTTCGTTTTCAGATATTGGATTCAATGACTCTGAATTGCTGAATCAATCGGAGGCGAATCTCAAATTCAATTTTTCTGATTGAATATATAAAATGCATCGAAGAAGAAGACGAAGCCATATCGACATAAGTACAGTATAGTTTCTCTAAATGGACCACTTTCGTTGCTGGCTAATTTTTTTACAAATGAGAAAAAATTCCTTCCAGAAAGAGTGGCCCTTTTATTGAGACCTTACTGTAACCGAGATAGACAGAAAAAAATAAAATAAAAACAGAATTATTATATTCAATGGAAATTGATTCATAAGTTCGGCTAACTGTTTATGATTTTGCAATAATTGCAATTCTAATTTTATACATCAGATAATATAAGATATTATTTTATCTGAATATTTTTTTCGCTGTCTATTCCAACCATTTGGCGGTTGCATCGATTTTAAATCGATTCATTTTCAATTTAGATAATAATATATGTGTTTTTGTTTTCCTTTTCTTCATTTTTCGATCATTCAAATTATCAGTTGATATTGATTACGTAAATTATGCAGAACAAATTAACACAGCGACACATTAAAAATGATCTATTGAAAATTGAATGTGTAGACTTGTGAAACATTAAGCTTGAAGCCTACATAAGTTACATGATATCTATAAATTAAACGATCATCGAGTCAATCAATCAGGACAGCCGAACATTTTGAATATTCGAAATCATAATGTGTGACGTTCAAAGCGATAGTTTTGTGACTTCTTTTTAGCGTACGCTCAAACACTGACTGAATCGCTGGCTATGCTGACTTTATGTTGGACCACAAAATGCATACAATAATTCCATAATATTTTTTCCATAGATATCATCACATGCTATGTATATCTATTTAAATATAACTAACAAAAGTCAAAAGCCCTTCAAACAACGAAATCCAGTTTATTATTGCTGTTAAAACTGTGACGAATTTCGTGAGCCGATCTAAACCAATCTGAACCACATTACAACTTTCAAAATGCCGATACGATTAATAGAATAATATTGTTCGTGTAAATGATTAATCGATTAACCGTTGAATGTGTGTCCTAAATAAAAATTGCATTCATTGTTTTACCTCATTTTCGTCTTCAGCCTCTTCTGGATCTCGATTTGATTGTTGATATTGCAATGGTAATTGTTGTTTTCGTGGTACGGCTTGCTTAGCTGGTTGTGGCCGGCTGTATTGAATGTTTTGTTGTTGATATTGTGGTTGGAATTGAAGCTGCGAATATGAAAAAGATTAAAAATACCATAAAATAGATATTGTGAGATCCAAGGACGTTGGCAATCGCTCCGAAATGAAGGAAAATTGTGAGAATTTCAATATTAATTCGAACTTACTTGCTGTTGTTGTTGTTGTTGTTGTTGTTGTTGCTGTTGTTGTTGTTGCTGTTGTTGTTGATTGTATTGCCGAACATTTGGAATGGCATAGTTTTGCTGTTGTTGAACACGAATCTATTTTTAAGAAAATTGAACGAGAACAAAAAAAAAAATAATATAGGACCAACGATTGATGAGGGAACCGTTCAAAATAAAAATGAATTCGAATCACGATTTCACAATTTTTTGCTGTCTTTTGCTCAAAAGCATTAGTCTGGGCACATGAACGAAACATTTACCTGCTCTTGAACTGGATCACGAAGTCTGATCTGTTGCCCGCTGCTGATTTGTTGCTGTGCTGATGGCTGAAACGCTGTATTTTGTTCAAAAATAGGTGTGGCATCAGCACCTGATCCACGGTTTCCATTTTGTGATATTTGTGCATAATAATCACGTAAATAAGCTGGATCGATTTGTGGTGTTTGTGGCCGAGCCAAAATCAATTCAATCGATATCAAAAATATGCTGGAAATTACGGATGTCTTCATTTTTATGTTTTTATTGAATTTTCCTCTATTGCTTCTTATCAATTTAAATCGATTGGATATTTTGGATATGGCAACACTTTTCTCGAATTTATCAAATGAACAAAAAAAATTGATTTGCAAATCTTTGATTCGGTACAGAAATTACGGCCAAAATATTCAAAAATTTTGGTTGAACAGACACAGAGAGCTTTTCAACCTTACAATTCGACGCGAAGACCGTTATTGTTGATACTGTATCGATGGATAATGCCTTTTATACATTGATCGAGTGGGGCATTTTACAGTTTGGGTTCACAGTTACCGCTATTTTGTGTTTGTGTTTGTGTTTATGTGTGTGCCGTAATTATACGTAATATTTGAATGCGTTTTCCATAAGCATATTCAGAAAAATGATCCAAAAAGTGAGCGAGTGACTTTAAGTTTGCTTACATGATCCAGATCATTTGTCTCTGTTTCACCTTTCTAGCATTTTAATCGTTTTGCTTCGTATTTCTTTTCTTTTTCGTGGGTTCAGCCGCTGATCGTTATGGTACGAAATTCATGTTTCGGTCGCATACTTTACGGGCTCATATGGACTCACTTACAATAATTATTATTATAAATCTTTGATCCGAATTATTTTCCCTTTTTCACGTCATTGATTGTTTCTCCTTCATCTTCCATCCATTCGTCAAAACGTTGAAGCGCCAGTATCCGTTGCATCAGATGATGCTTCAAATGTTTTTTTTTTCATTTTTTCTTTCTTTTCCTGTCAATGCACACCACAGTCATGCACGTGCCATTTAATGCTTCCGATCAAAAGCGAAACATCTCTCAAACATAAACGAAGAAGAAACAAAACCAATGATTTTCATCGTGAAACACATAATAATAACTGGCTATCAGTCGATGTCAATTGTAGTTTGTAGTCGAAGAAATGAATGAATGAATGAACGAAAATGAAATGGAAAAAAATTGAGATTTAAACAGTTTTTCTTTTTTTTTTTTTGTAAATTTATAAATTGCACACGAATCACACAGTACAGTGACTTCATTTCAGTCAAACGAGTCGCATACAATACATGATAATTATAAATCAGATGGTGAAACTGTTTACTCTGTTCACTATGGTATGCTCCGAAATATGCTCGGACTGTATACGTCTGTTTACGTCACAAACTAGAAATCAAAATTATCTACTTAAGAAAACAACAAACTCATTTCAATTGAAATAAATAAACAAAATGAACGAAATGATCATCCGATAGTCAGATTTCGCATTTCGTATCGGTATTTAGTATTTATCAAAGCCGCAAATCAAATCATAGAATTCGCCTGACTTTGAACTTTTCGAGATTGTGATGAGTGTTACCGTAGCGTTCATTCCATCCGATTAAATTTGGTTCACTAATGCGACTTATCTAAATAGTCACCATGTTAATGATTGGAATTGTCCTCAATTGTGTTCGGAAGTTTTTTTCTTTTCTTTTCTTCTTTTCTCTCGACCTCTCTTCGCTTTTGCCATAATGTCATTTATGATTTTTATTTGCTTTTTTTGTCGGTTGTTTTCTTGTGACATGCACCAAAAGTACTTTTACTTTTTTACTTATAAATTTTCTATCGTTTCAAACGCTTTCTACCATCAATGTTACGTATTCATATAAAAAAGAAAAAATTATCAAATGGATGAACTAATCTGCTAAAAAAAAAAGATTTATTATTTTTCTTTGTGTCTCCTGAAATGTCAGGTAGGATGTCAAATTAATTAACAATTTTTAAGCGACAATATATTGACTCAACTGTAGGCGATCAGCATTTTTTATGAAATCCGTTTGCCACTCGACAGCCGGGATCAAATGCCAATGATTTGATGGAATAGAGATGATAAATGAAAACAAAATAAAAATTTCTTGAGAAAAAATCAATAGCATTCGATTCCCATTCACATGCGATTCTCAATTCTTCTTTAAGTACTTTATGCTGGCAACTATTGATTATGCTGTTTTGGAATAAGATTCAACTATTTATTTGCCTCTTCTTCTTGTTCTTCTTCTGTTGGAAATCGACAAGGAAATTACAGTTCAAATGATTATTCAATTTCACACGGTTCAAATAAAATTAAATGGAATAAATAAATAATAATCAGTTGGTAAATCTGTGGATTCATCTAAAAATGGTAAAATGTGTATTAAGTGGTTTGACATCGTAACTTTTAAAATGCAATTCACATCAATGAAAAGAAGAGAAACAACAGCAACAACGAAATTATTTGAATTTATTTTTCACAATACAAATCATACATAGAATAATTGGATTCAATGAATTTTCAAAAATTTCGTTTTTTCTTGCGATAATGACGAACGCCCCACTTAACATTAGCATTTGGATCGGTTTTAATTAGTGTGAACTGTATTGTTGCAATGGGTTCGCTAATGGCACTCGATAGTCGATTCGAACGATTTGATGCATTCAATCGGTTATTATTTGTCTTTCGGTTAGAAACTGTTACAGTTTTCAGAATTTTTTTTTTGTTTTGGCCCAAAGAAGGAGAATATACCGAAAACGAGAGATGAAGAAGGATAAAAGAAACTACCGTTAAAATCAAACAAATGAATATAAACGAAAATCAAAAAAACAAAAACAAAAACAAAATATCAACAATAAAGAATTTGGTCGACGTCATTTTGGTTTACTCACGCTTAAAGGCTAACACGTTCGCACTCATGCTAAATTGAAGTAAAATCAAAGTCAATAAAATGTGCCTGAACCGCATTCTTGGCTTTCGGTTTTTTTTCTTGTATTGGGTTTATGGTGTTACCGTGTCTCTGCAATCACTATTTTAAAGTTTTTCGAGACAAAGCAAGACAAACGAATTGAACTAAATAGCAAATAACAACAAAAAACAACATAAACGACACGACAACTAATAATGTTTTATTTCAAAAAATTTCGACCATCTGATTCGGATGAATTTTCATGATGAAATATGAAATGTAACACAAGTGTCGAATAATTTATACGTAAATATTTGGAAAATAATAATCGTCAAATGCAATTGAGTTGTTGAATTGAGTGCGTGGTATTAGGTATGAGGTATGAGGTATAAAGTCTATAAGATATCTACATGGGTTCGATCTGAATTTTTCCAATAGACTGAATCATTGGTTGCACATAACAGCGCACCAGTTCGCAATGTTACGCTCAAATTTTTGTGTTTCAAAAATTTTGTTATTTTGATTATTTTTTTTTTTCGCAAGCTACGTAATGGTTCCAGTTTCTTTTTTTTTCTCTTTATCAAAATCGATTGTGTGTCAGCGGCCTAACCATTTGGTTAATGGCCCTTGTTGTATCCGAAAATTTTCATAGAAAATGCGAAATCGATGGAGTTTCCAAATGTACTATCCAGTCATTTTAAAGCACATTAAAATCTGTTTGGCTGGCGTCGAATTGTTGCAGTTTGATTTTGAATTGATTTCATTTTTCCGTAAATAATTTCGATATATTGTATATTCAATTAGACTATGGATAATATACGTGTAGCAATGAGTCGCGCGTACAATTAAATCAATATCCACTTTAACGGTCAAAACAGACAGACCTCATATCCAAACAACAAACAATGTGTGCTTATATAAAAACCCTGAACTCTTTAGCTTTTTGGCTCTTTTGCAGATATTCTCTTTATGGTTTTTTCATGTGCGTGAAAAGGGAAATGCTTGAATGATTAATCTTTTCGATCTTTTTTTATCTTTTTGATATGTGAAATTGAATATTGAGCAATTTGGCACATATTTTTTTCCCGTTTATTATTTCCTCTTACTGAATATTTGGACTTTCGAAATTTCTTTGCAATTTAAATGCAAATAATTGAGTGTAATAGGTTATTCATGAATGGGCTCAATTTAACAAAGGAATAGTGTCACCATAATAACCATTCGAATTCGAAATAATTACCCCAAATTGTGCAGCTATTATGCAATTTTATCAGAACAATCAAAGCTCAACGGGGTCTGCCACTTGTCTCTTATGCTCTGTTAGACTTTCGTCTACCAATATTTTACACCTCGTTGGCTCATGTATTATTTCGGTAATATCAACATGATTATTATTATTATTATTATTATTATTATTATTATTATTATTATTATTATTATTATTATCATTATTAAATTGTTCTTCTTATCGTCCGAAAAGATTCAAATTTTAAATTTAAAATTTCAAATTTTAATTTGAATGATCCCATGACAAATATTAATGGCTTATTTCATCGATATAAACGACTGATGAGCTCAGTGCATTTTCAACATAGACGTTCATGCTATTGACGCATGAAAAGAAAAGTTACAGTTCGATTCAGGAGGCATTTCGATATAAATTACAACAAAAGAAAAAAAGAAAAATAATGATAAAAATAAAATCCATCAACTAGTTGTGCTAATCATCAATTATTATAATTGTACTCGATACGATCTGTCCTGCAATTATAGGTCGTTTGGCGAAAATGAAACTAAAGTGCTCAACCATTTGGAATCAATTGCTAAAAAAGAAAAAAAGAGAAAAAAAAGAGTCTAAAATATGGGCAAATTGGATGTATAGAGCGCGACAAAATGACCATGAACACTTTATGCTGCTAACAAATTTCAAGCATGAAGAATCGGCCAAATAGTGACTCTTTATTTCTTTTTATTTTCTACGTTCTTTTTTCCCCATTTTCTTCGTAAAGTTGAGTGAAATTTATGGGAAAGGTGCAATCTTTTCTTTCATTTTCATTTTATCAGTTTTTCTCTTTTATGCTCTCTCTCTCTCTCTCTCTCTCCCTGATGTCGTTTGTGTCTCAGATTCGATTCAAATAAGTTAACCGTGACATTTGATCAATCAATCGTATGGAATTTCATAAACAATTTTGATTTTTTTTCTCTTTTGATTTTGTTCCGTTGGTTATATTGTTTTCTAGCTCTAACCTAAAATTGCGTTTGTCATTTTGGTTCAAATTTCTTTTCATTGAGAACCGTGAATTTTCAAAACTTCAACATTCGATCAAAATTTTTGCACCGTTTCGGTTGAACGTTATAAATATCTGAATGTTGAACATTTTGGATTTAGTTGAATTTCAGTAGTTGATCAGATCACATAGTGAGGAGAAAATTTTCCAAAAAAAAAAAGAAGAAAAATTGCTCAAGGAAATTTGCATTCTCAATTCTCGTGTAACGGCATTTTTCAATACGAAAAGTTTTGTTCTGTAAATAAAATGTGTCGGCCATGTGTTGTAATTTGGTTATTGATAAGCATTATTTTCGGTGTGTGTATCAGTGATTTGGATGCATATGAAAATTTAAGACCGATTCGTGGCCCAGTAGTCAAAGGGATACCAATTCGACCATTGGATTATTCAACAATAAAACGTATATCGCGCAAACATGTGCCACTTAATCCGGATTCAGAACCAATATTTTTGCCAACAAATGCAGCCCAATTCAAACCATATCAAGTTATGGAACGAATATCGTCAGCACCGCCATCCCCAAACATCATTCGAAATCGCTCGAATCACCACAATTTGCAGAAAAATGATCATTTCGATATTATGAATTTCGATGCGTATTTGATGAAACCAAAGGATGGTATGGTCATAGTCAAAACAGATTCAAATCCAGAAATAAAATTTATAAATCAAACTGAAAATTATTATGTAGATGCAAAGCTAAGTTCCAGCAGTCATCACAAATATCATTCAAAAACTGCACCGAAAAAGTCCAAAAAAACCAGCAATCGCTTACCAATGATGCCCGTACGAGACATGGAACTCTATAAAGCAATGTTAGAGCAACAAAAGCAGGCGGAAACTATGAAAAAATTTCATAAAAGAAAACATGCAAATTATTTAAATGTTAATTCAATTAAAAATGGACATGGCGGCGCTAAGCTACCAATTGGCATCGATTATTTTGAGCAAAAAAACAAAAACAAAACACCATATCCACCAATTACGTATGCACCGATTTATCTGGATAATAATTTACATCGATCACATCATCACGAAGATGTTGAAGCATCAAATATTTATGTTCGTATGCAACCATTGGAAATGTTACAAAATGAACAAATGCCAACAGCAACAACCACACCAACAGCAACCATTCCATCTGTTTCACCAACATTTGCTGTCCCTATTGATATCGAACAAACAAAACATACAATGGCACCCATCGAAATCCATCAGCCCGAAGAAGCAAAATCTTATCATAAAGTAGCCAATGCACCGGAAATGTATAAATTTACAGTAGATGATGCCGTCATTCGTCCAATCATTACAAATCCGCATCATTACAATGGACCCGTCACCATATCACCAAAGCCCGTCGATTATTCATATCAACCAGATGTACCATTATTAAATATGAACAATGGTATCGAAAATATGCCGGCAAGTATACGACCATTAGTTCGGGGACGCCATCAAATGAATCATCATAATTCACATTATCAAACACAAATTAATTATCCACCAAGTGAACATACACGAATGGGTTATCGACGTTTTGAGCCTAGTCAATATTCTCAACAATATCATCAAAATCATAATTCGAATTATGAATCAAATTCATTTAATCCAAATGTAAATCATATGATAATGGCGGTATCGGCTTCATCTCGACGTCATGCACATAAAATATCATTGGAACCCATTGTAATGACAACCCAAATGACCGTTACCGCTGATAATAATAATTCAGACACTGAGCAACCGATAGCAACAACTAAGATAATTGAATCCGTACGTCGTCAGAAAAAACGAAGACGTCCCAATAATTCAAATCGTCATCCATTTGAACAATCTGAAGCAAAAGAAAATTCACGTAAATCAGCCCATCACACAGATTCCAATAATAATAATAATTTAGAAGTTTCAAGTTCATACACAAAGCAACGTACTCAAGGCTACAATAGCGAAGAAGACGATGGATCAACCACACCAATTTCACCGATAAAATTAAAAAATACCAAAAACACAATAGCAAGTGAAAGTAAACAAGTAACATCAACAGTATCACCACAAAGAACACATTCTCTAAGCTCGCCAAGAACGCAAAAGTCAAAATATTTTTCGTAAGTTTGAATGGATTCATTCATCTGGAAAGTGACGAATCAATTTGAATGTTATTTGATTTTTCTTTTTTTTTTTCTTTGACAATTTTTTATTTTACCTCTTGCTATGGAAATCGATTTTCATATATTAGGGACACATTAACGGAACAATTGACACCGGATCAAATAGATTACGGCCATTTAAACGAGAATCCATCCGGTTGGGAAGAACGATACGAACGAAAAAATTTCAAAAAGCAACGATATCAGGGCAAAGTATGATACATTTTTGATGATTTGGAAAGCATTTATAATTTGGTGAAGAGAAATGTTTTAAATGAAATGAAATTGTGTGTGTGTGTATGTTTGTGTCTATTCTTGTTTCTTAAGGCAAAATGGGGCGATCGTATCGGTAACTTTGGAGAACATTATTATGATTTGAATCATAATTTGGAGAAAACCATGGATTCATCGACAGCACAAACACCCAGCCGATAAGATTCAAACTTTTCAGCAACATTAAAATTTAAACTAAATACTATTTATTCATTAGTTTATGCTTTTTGTTTTTAAATATAAGTTTGCACTTACACAACCGATCCAATCCATTTGATTTAACACACCAAAAATCGAGCATTTTGTATTAATTTTTCCAAAATGACAAAAAAAGCAAATGAAAAAATAAATTCAGTCAAAAAAAAAATAAATAAATTCAGTACATGTTGAATTCCAGAGCACGTATTTCAATTTCATGTTTTTATCGAAAACATAATTATTAAGATACACATTCGAATCTTCTATAGCAGATCTTTGAACGCATCCATCGAATGACAGATGATCACTGACATACCAATGTGAATATCATCTGTTCCGCAGCTGTTGTTCGGGTCAATTTTGTCTTGCAAATTTCAGGATTTGATTCCTCAGATGTGAGTACTTCATTTCCTTATCAAAATATTTTATTAATTGATTTAATTGAATTGAATGGAAAATAGATTGTTGAAAATTGCCTTTCATACTATCGCAAAGATTCGGAAAAGTTCTCTTATGATTGTTATTGTATATATATATATATATATATATATAATATATATA
>GL501518.1:1479846-1503085 GCA_000149185.1 Mayetiola destructor
TTGTGTATATATATATATATATATATATATATATATATATGCATTATCGTCATCTTAACGGTCACTCGAAAAATATAAAAACAGATCACATGCTCTCACTGTTCACTTTGGCTGAAGAATATTCAGATTCTTTTCATTTCATTTTAACAACCAACAAAATTTCATTGTAATAAAAATCATTTAATGAGTAATTGTCACTTGGATACAGTCTTTTTTCGGATGCACTGGTGCACAGCTCTAGAAAAAGACGACAAACGAAAGACAGATTCATTCATCATTCAGTCATTTTATATCATTCCGTTCCGCAAATTCAATAATAAAACTTCCATTCATCCATTTAGTCCAGTTTAATCCAATTATGATTTACGCAAAAGATCAACGTCGATCGTTTTTATTGTTAGTCGTTGTGATTCTAACACAAATCATATCAGCTGCAGTTAGAAAACTGTTGCGCATCAAACAACAACCGAAAACGAAATAAAATCCAGTTCCATAAAATAATTTTCAAAGATTTTCAAGCCAAAAACTAAATTTACGTGTAACGACGTATTGAACAAAGTTAGGTTTTTTTTTTTGACTCTGAACTAAAAGAAAATATTTGTTGTCAAGATTAATTTGTAACAGAGTGCAAAAAAGTGTAGGTGATTAAACGGTAAATAACGAAAAAGAGCACACCCAAATCCATTTAAGAATGTTTATGACAAAAAAGAGTAAGATATTTCTATTAGTTTCATTAGAATTTTTTTTTCCTTGAATAAACAAAGAGATTCTATCTCGAAATTTTCATTTTTTATGGCTAGCGAACCAATGAAAATGCACACGAACACATAAAAGCAAAATGAAAAAGCAACAATAAATTGACACAAATCCGACGACACATTTGATTTTGTGTGTGTGTGTTTTTATTGCTTTGCTCATTTAGTCCATGTTGTTTTATTTTCCGTTGTTGCCTGTTGTGACTCTTTATTGAATATGATATGCAGTTGATTTAATAAATGTTCTCAAATTGAAGAAAGACGAATAAAAAACGTAAGAATAAATGAAAGAGGTTTACGTGTTGTTTGGTACTTGTGCTTACGCGTTTGCCGGATATCTTCATAAATGAAATTCAATTAGAAAATTGTTCAAATGCTTTATGATAAATATCATTCATTAAAATTTGCCGCTAAACCGATTTGATGCCATCGTATGCCATATGATATTTGATATTTGTCCTCTCCTTCATTTTATTTGGTCACATAGCAAAAAAGCGTTAACCGGCATGTGTGACATTCAAGAACATCTACTTATTCAATAATGATTCAAATTCTTTTTCCTCTTTCATTCTCTCTTTCCTCATTTCCGTTGATATAAAAGCAACGGTGGCCATTCTGTCATCACGATATTTGTCAATAAATTATTTGCAAAGAGATTCATCAACGGCAACAAAAAATTTCCGTGCAATATTACAAAAGCAATTGGATGATATTCATGCAGCCGGAACTTATAAAAATGAACGAACTATTACATCACCACAAAAAACTGTCATTAACATCGAAGGATCTTCAGCTGGAGTCATTAATTTTTGTGCAAACAATTATTTAGGAATGGCTGTAAGTCAGACATGATCGAAACGAAATGTGCACAAAATGATTATTATTTATTAATGTTGATTTCATTGAAACCATTTATAGAATAATGAAAATGTTATTGAATACAGTAAGAAAATATTGGACGAATATGGTGCTGGATTGAGTTCGGTACGTTTCATTTGTGGAACGCAAACAATTCATAAGGTTTTGGAAAAAAAGTTGGCCGATTTTCATGAAAGAGAAGATGCAATTTTGTATGCATCATGCTTTGATGCAAATGCTGGCATCTTTGAAGCTATTCTCACTCCGGACGATGCAATATTTTCGGATGAACTGAATCATGCATCGATCATTGATGGTATTAGATTGTGTAAGGCACAAAAACATCGATACATTCATCGAAATATGAATGGTGAGCAAAAGCAATGAAATCAATGCCGCAAATTCAACCTACCGTTGATTCTTTTTTTTCTTCCTTGTAGATCTCGAGGAAAAATTAAAATCATCAAATGCAAGAACCAAAATGATCGTAACGGATGGAGTATTTTCAATGGATGGTAATGTTGCACCGTTGGATCAAATCTGTGACTTGGCCGATAAATACAATGCCTTGGTTTTTGTTGATGATTGTCATGCCACTGGATTCTTTGGCAAAACTGGAAGGTTATTTGAATGTCCTATGAAATATTAAATTCGTCCTATGTTCGAGTTTAATGGAATCGCTTTTCATTTTAATATTTAGAGGAACCGAGGAGTTTTTTAATATGAAGGGGCGCGTTGATATTATTAATTCGACATTGGGCAAAGCGTTGGGTGGAGCGGCTGGCGGTTATACGACCGGCCCAAAAGAATTGATTGATTTATTGAAACAACGATCTCGACCATATTTATTTTCGAATACATTACCACCAGCTGTGGTTGCAAGTGCGACAAAGGTAATCGATCTATTGATGCAGTCAACCGAATATCCAGAGCTTGTTCGACGCAATACAGAACGTTTCCGAAAACAAATGATTTCGGCTGGCTTCACAATTGCTGGAATGGATCATCCTATCAGTCCTGTTATGCTTGGCGATGCGCGTTTAGCCAGCATTTTTGCTGATAAAATGCTAGGTGAATAACTATATTATTTATCTATTTATTATTTATACTTGAATATATTCAGGCCAACCTACCACTTACCAATTGTTTGTCTATTTTCAGAAAAGGGCATTTATGTCATTGGATTTAGCTATCCGGTGGTGCCAAAAGGCAAAGCTCGTATTCGTGTTCAACTATCAGCCGCTCATACTCATGAACAAATTGATCAATGTGTCGACGCCTTCATTGACGTTGGCCGTGAATTGAAAGTCATCAATTGATTTTTTATGTATATTATTTTCTCTTATTTCTTTGTTTTGTTTTTTTTTCTTCAATTTTCAATTTTTCACACAAAAGTTTTGAATAAATGTATACATAAAAATTGGAGTTTCCATATTTCATAATAAATGCTTGTTAAACATTGGAATATTTTTAATTAGACAATCTTCGTTTTCAAATAGAAGCTCATCGATGTCTGACTTTTCTTTCATTGTTCCTTTTTAAACGCCAATATTTTCCATGTCATATAAAAGATTTTTGTACATAAATGACATTGGAAAAAGGAATATGTTCGCAGATTTTATCGAAATTATTATAATAATATTACCATATTCTATGCTTATGCACATTGTACATTCAGTTTGATTAAGATTTTGTATTGTTGTTTGTCATTAATAATTACTAGAAGGCTTTGAACACAATCATCCCTATATCCTAAGATATTATACATCATAGGATATTATATCTTTTCGAAAATCAATGTTGATCCTAGATCACCATGACAGAGTCCACAAAAATCCGCGTTCTCATATGCCAAACAGTTGCTGGAGCCAATGTCCGTTCGATTGGTACACAATGAATACATAACGAATTGCTACGCATCAACGCAAAGCATAAAACAAAAAATTAAAAAACTAATAATCAGAAACATTATAATAAACATTCGAAATTCGGAGCGCTATTGAATTTGTTGAAAATTGCAAAATTATTTGGTTTCTTTCTATTCATGTGCGTGTGCGTTAATTTTGGTAACATTTTGGTATCAATCAAAACACAACGACGATAGTAATTGTGCAGCGGGATTACTGAGAATGAATTCATTTTTCGATTCGGATGCATATCATTGTGTTCATAAACGAACAATTGCATTTGTATGAAGTATTTCAAAAGTTCATAAAAATTCTTACCATTGAGTAATCGACTTAAATATTCACGATTAACAGCTTCATTTTTGAATCGAATGTTCCGAGTGCAATCTTCAATAATGGTTGGAATGGGACTTCCAACGTGATTTATCAATTTTTTCAGCACGCGCTGCGGCCAAACATGACCGGTGTTATAGAGCACGGCTTTACAATATTTTCGAAACATTGATTTTGTATACAATTTGATGTTGTTTGAATAGACATTCATTGATGCCGTGAGAATTATGAAAGAAAAATCAGATTGTGTACATGTACGAAGCAGAGACTTTTATTTGGTCCATCTTAAATATTATGTAAATTTTGAACAGCGCATTTTGTCGAGAATAAGTGTAAACTAAAAACCTTCCACACTTCATAGGAAACACACTCGAAAAAGAATAATGAAATTCTATCGATCCATTCGCGCTTCTTTAGACGACCCACGAACAGCATTTCATTTTTATATTTATTTTTAATTCTAATTATTTATTGTATTATTTATTATTTATTGTATCATTATTATCTTCATTTTTTGAATTTTTGCTCCGCTACAAATGTTTGTTATGAAAAATGTCTCTGAAACTCTGTATAAAACATGGTTTTGTTTCACCATTTTCATTCAAAAAGTTCCTTGATGTCACAACGTTCCGCTTTAGTCTTCTAAAGATGCTGAATATGAGCATCCATTCAATTTGAAATAGACAAAACTAATTAAAGAATTTTCTTCTTGATATTTAGTTTTAAACGAATCTGAATGAGAAATTGTTTTGATTTGTTTGCGAAGCTTTTTCTTCGATTCCGAAGCTTTATCACCTCACTAAATGATCGAAAACTTTAGTTCGTCTCTCAACATCTCTTCTTCTCATTTTGCATCAAGGGAATGATTAAATGTTATTTAATCTATATTTATATATATATAATATTATTTTGTATATTGAATGTAATTTTTCATTATTTTTTTTTTCTTTTCTTGGATTGATGTTAGGATGCTTTAGTGTATATGTGTTTGTATGTGTGCGTTAGCATTAAACCCTTTTGTTATTTGTTGATTCATTTGGAATCGCTTGGTTCTTCCAAAATAAATTTAATCAATCGATTTGGTCCAATTTCTCCGATATACATGGCCGAACCATTTGGACAGATGGCAATTGTGTGTGGATTTTCAAAACCGCCCCAATGATCGATAATTTGTTCAGTTGATGGATCAATAGTGAAACCACGAACTGGAATCATTGGTGATGTTGGCCCATTTACAGCATAAACGAAATTTCCTTCAAATATAAAATCAAATGAAATTTTCTTCGGAACGAACAAAAAATGTCAATTGTCGTCATATTTACCATATGCTGCAACATCAAATACACGTCCCAAATCTGGTTCTTGTACGGTCACTGCTGGAGTTCCTTCATCTAACGATGACTTCAATCCGGCTCTGAAACAAAAACAAAAAAAAGAGAAATATTCCAATTTATTTTGGGTCGTCTCCTGAAATTAGAACTATTTAAATTCTAAATTCGTTCATTACCGTGGGCAAACAACGCGCATATTCTCTCTATCGGCAATGCAAACCAAATCCAAGTGCTCAAGCAATGTCAAACCATGTGGAACTTGAAGTGATAAAAACTCCGGTGGTTGTGGAATAACACGAAGAATGCGTCCAGCCGCATTATATTTCAAAATTCGATTATTACAATATCCATCGGCGACGAAAATCTGTAAAAATTCATTTAAATTACATTTAATTTCAATGAAGCGTTCGGATTGCGTTCCGTTCGCATCTAAGACATTATCTTACCTCGCCAGTGGTTGCAACTGCAACAGCTGTTGGTTTACAAAGTTGACTTGGTATCGATCCGGGTTGAAATCGTCTTCCAATCGTTATTGACGGATATCGTGATTTTGGTTTGAATTTGAATACTTGATGCAGTGCAACATCTGTCACCCAAATATTTCCATGTTGGTCAATGGTCATACCATGTGGAAAATAAAACAATGATGCACCCCATGAATTTAAAACTTTTCCATTTGCTGCATCCAATTTCAATATTGTATCCACATCGATTGGTCCAATGTGCGTTAACTGATAGTGATTGGTTTCATTGAACGTTCTGAATGGATAGAAAAAAAAAATGTTTTGGTTTTTGTGGTTTGAAAATTTTCAACAAACTAAAATAAAACCCCAAAACATATTGATTCTGTTACTGAAAGCATTTCAACTTACTCATCCGTCCAAATTCGATCAGCGCGATGGAATATAACTGGATGGCCATCTAAACCAATCGAAACCGCAACCACTTGACCTAAACGTAAATCTAATTTTGGCCAATCTGTAACTTGTACGGGTTTCGGCGATTTAATTGATGAAACCGTTTCACGAATTCGGTCATTGATCACTGGCGTAACAGTCGTTTGAACGGCATGTTCATCAGAATTAACAATAAGTGATGACTCAGTTGTAGTTAATTCATGATCTGTAGCCGCCTCTGATGCACCAAGCTTTTGCTCAATTAATTGTCGTACATCATCGAAAAAGTTATCACTGATTGCTTCGGCTTGTTCAGCTTGCTGTTGGTCATCTTGGATTATGGTCGATGGTAATGTTTCAACAAAATTGCACGATTTTGATATGCACAAAAGCAAAACAACCAAACCAATTTTGGATACTGATCGTGAAATCATTTTGAATATTTCGTCAAATTTGTATTACAAAACCAAACGAATGTTAGAAAGTAAAGGAAAAATTTAATGAAAACCGATCACGTTCGATAAGATGAAACTCGATCGATTCAAACTGAAACTTTTTTTATCAAAGAAAATTGTGCTTGTGACAAGCAATTTGAATAAACATATGTGACATTCAGAGAGTTAATGGGTAAAATTATTGAAAATAGCAGGCACAAAATCTATTCAGTTCGAAAATCGATACAACCTTCTTTGTTTTTCGTTTTTGAATTTCGTTCACTAACAATCAGATTTAAACACCAGAACACTGCATTTATATCGATAACTGTATTAGACGCGACTGATTGCTTATCAGAAAAGAAGATTTCGTTCTTATTTTATGCTTTCCTTTCTTTATTATGAATAAAAAATATATTGTTTTTGGTTATTGTTAATAGTGAGTCTCACAGAAATTAGCTCCTTTCACTTTATTCTTTTAAACTTTCTTCGAATCGAGAGGAATCTAAGACAGCTCATTCACTCTCTATGAATCACACAAAGCACAAACTTTTTATCAAATCCTGTAAAATGTATCCATTCAAATAATGAAGAGAATAAATTTTTTCAAGCCTTCCTTTTCCTTTTTGTCTGCGGAAAATATCTGAATATATCGATTGTTAGAAAAACGTGTAAACAACACTAATGGAAAACTGGAAACATATGGTTGACCGTGTATTCCATCACTTTGTTCGTATTCGATTCCGTTTTCGATGGATTTTCACTTGTTACGATTTCAGTTTCGGTTTCGGTATGGTGCGCCGTATTTAAAATCAAATTGAAAAGAGTAAAAAAAAATAAGCTCGAAATTTGTTCTTTATCACACAATTCAAAATGTATTTGGTATACGCACGTATCGAACGTTACAATAATGTGTATACATTTGTCTCGTATGTTTTACGTGATTTTGTGTAAAATATTATTTGCGCAGAAGCTGTTGTTGCATATTGATTAATTCTATATTGGATGGAATGAATTCCATCATTTAGTTTGGTTTGAACATTTGATACGAACATTGAATGAAATAAATATGATGCGACGACAACCGACAACCGACAACATATAATTTTTTGCGAGACATTGCAACCAATACGATAAAATTATCGCAAAATAGCAGACTTGAAACCGCTTGACTGAACAATGGCCTGAACAAAAGATGTAGTTATTGGAAGTTTTAACTGTGATTACTTACATTAACGTATATGGCCATACATGCGCGCATATATATGTATATCCATAATGTTATACATCCAAACGTGTACGTAAAATGTCACCGATACATAAAATGTCAGAGTCAATGCAAATGTGAATCGGTTGTCGAAATGATTCTATTGATAATAATGTGTGTTCTGTGTCCATGCCATCACTTAACGGCGTTAATTAGCTCTAATTCACATCCTTGTCATATACTTTGTGCCATCTTTTATTTATTTATTTATTTATTTATTTATTCAATGCATAACTAACGAACTGAGAATTCACGAAGAATTTAATCGAATGCGATTTGCATTAAATCGTAAATAAAACTGGCGTGCAAATCACGTCATTGTCTTTGGACGCAAATAAATTGAAACTTGATTACACAATATGAATCCGTTTCGGTGGCATTCGATTCGATTTGAAAATTGTAAACAATTCGATTGACAATTGAATTAAATTGAATCAATCGATATTGATCATTCATTTATTCATTCATTTTGTGTATCTTTTTTCGATGCTGATTTTTGTGATACAGCTGATTAATTAATTGAATTAACTTCAGAATTATTTTTAATCGAATATTTCGTTTTTCTACACTTTCAACATATTTTGGTTTTCTTCATCCATTTCCATATTCATAATGTGAAAAATATAAACATTAATAATAATATAATAATAATGATAAAAAATACTTAATACGGTGGCTAAAAAGTACCTTTTTCCCCTAGATAATAAACGATCGTTTTTTTATGAATTTCGATTTTCTTCTTTTTTCTTCATTTGAAAAAGTGGGATCAAATGGAAACTATGCACCATCCATGTATACATATACATATATGTTTCTAGATACTGAAATACAATTCGCTAAAGAGTATTCTTTTGTTCCATAGATTATTATGAATAACTTTGACTTCGACTTTATTTATATTATTTATTGTTTGATTTGTTTGCCAAATATTATTCAGGTATTATTTTCTGCTCTTTTTTTTCGATTTCATTGTCCTTTTATATTGTTCATTTAGTTCATTTTAATGGAAGCCCCAAATGGAATGTGCTCATTCTTAATTTATGTTTCATTCGAATCGGTATTTATATTTTTTGGCCAATGATTTCTTTTTCGCTTACGAATCTGTCAACTCTCTCTTTACCGGATGGTGAATATGAGACGAGAATTGAGAATGCCAAGTTTGAACCGATTATTTTCAATAATGCCAATGATTCGTATAGTTTCTTTTGTTTTCACTTCCGGGCTTGGGTTTTTATAATTTCAACGTTTAAATTGTGTGTAGGCTGATTTCATTAATTTGAATGATTCACGCCTCACGCCTCACGCCTAAGGAATGTTATCAATTTAGAAGACGTTCACAGTTGGAAATTCCAATATTGTTGACGTTGGTTCTATAATAATAATAATTAATTCATATTGTTGTATGCTTAAAATTTTTTCGGCGTTTCATATTTAGGATTATTATTAATACATATAATTATTTTTATTATTTATCTTATGTTTATTTTATATTTTGGAAGAACATTTTGAGTTTTCTGATTCAGCTTTTGCCTCGTTCACTGCCTTTCAAAACTGCTATCATTTACATAACAAAATTTATATGCGATGCACCACATTCGAATGCACTGAAGCTTTGTTGCATCGATTAAATCCATTTTTAATTTGCAATGTATTTATTATTTTTTTTCTCTCTATCTCGCTATCATTCCAAAATGAACTGTCTCTAATAACCGACTCATGATGGGCAGTTTTTTTATTGGGAAAATATTGATTTTCTTCTTGACTTTGATATTGATGTTTTTCATGCATCGGAATCCGCTTCATTTATTTTCATATTTTTAAATTTTAATTTATTAAAATGATGCCAAATGTCTGAGATTCCATGCGAGTCTCATAAATGATTTGTATGTTTGGATTTGGATCAGGGAACCCAATCCCATGATGGTTGCGTCCAAATGTATCCTGTATTTGTCATTGTACAATATGCATTGTAGTAACGACCTGGTGACCGACAATATGAATATACTGGACATTTGCATCGGAACAATTGTTGAAATTCCTCTTTGCATACTTCATTCCACCAGCAAACACGCTATAAACCATTCAAAATTTACAATTTCCAAATTGACAATAAACATAAATATTATATTCATTTAATTGTTAATACCTCTGTCAGATAGCCACGAACACTTTGATCCGAATAACTGCGTTTAACTAATCGAGACTCAATGCTGCCAATGAGCCATATGATTGCTAAAAATCGGAAAATCTATTGAACAAATTGATATTATTATTGTTTTCTTCAAATAATATGAATTTGAATGGAAGATTTTGTGGATGAGTATTTACATGGGTACCCAATAATCAATACTCTATATATTCGGATGGACTCAATAGCATAGCTTTATCAAGGAAATATAATCTCACCAGTTGATGTGTCATAACTTTGAAGCAATTTGTCCGTTTCATTAACCCAATGAATTCAATGATTTTCACTTGCTATATAATAAAAATTTGGTTTATTTTGCGTGTCAACACTTCTGTTTTTATATTTTTCGTTTCAAATAAAATATTCGTCGATTTATTATGTTTGTGTGTGTGTGTCAATTGTGTTATCCGGATATTGAATGGGTACACTGTAATGCGAGGTGATTGTTTTTATTTCTAAATTCAATTTTTCAGATCAACAAGCGACATACGGAAAACGAATGACAGGGCCCAAAATGATGGTTGTAGAAGAGAGGAGAAATGATGTGTCATTCGCACACAGATACCCTTGCATTGCGTTCCATAAAATCGAAAATTTCTTGTTGTTGGTCTTTTTCTCTGCCTATATTTTGTGTGTGTCTCCTCTCTTTTTTCCCTATTTAATTTCCGAATGCAATCGGATGGTGCGCATAAATGACATTCATGTGCTTTAAATTTGGCTGACATACGCAACGCATAAAATATGCTATCATCGAAATTTCAAAATAGCTCTTCTCAACGCAAATATTAAAAAAAAAACACATTTTTCAGTTGATATAGTATTTTGGCCTCTGACAAAACACCATCATTTTCCAAAAATACGATTCCGAACGTTCTGGCAAATAATGAATACAAGCGGCCAAGCTCAGGAATTTCGAATCAATAATAAACAAATCCCCTTAGCCGTGTAAAGTGGCAAAAATGAAATACATACGTTTGTCATTACCTTTACAGGTTAACGAATGTCGTTTGATTACCACTTGAATCCTTTTTTAGCACTGAAACATTCTATTTATAACTGAGTGAATGAAACACATTTAATCGCCCGTTACATTAAAAATTCGCCTTTTTTTTGTCTCTTTTAAAACATTTCTGTTTCTGAAAATGATCGTCTATTGGTGAATATAGTTTTACATCGCACCGAATAAATAAAAACTGACGAATAACGATGCGAAATGCAAAACGGATGACTAATAAACACAATTTTGTTCGTCACTACAAACAGCGTTCATTTTTCGAGCATGTGAATAACAGCATACAGCAATGCCGAAAAAACCCACACTTTGTCAGATCAACGATGAAGGCATCGTTTCTGTTTTTAGAATTTGGACGGAAAATATTTTTCCGTTGTTTCTGTCATTTTCCGTAGATTTAGTTTGAAAGCAAAAGAAAAAAAAATTCATAACGAATATAAATTGGCGGTCAAAATCGAAATTGATTCAGTATTTGATTCATATTTGAAGTAATCAGGTCACAGTGAAATCAAAAATCTTTAACAGTAAGTTTTTTTGTTTAAAATAATAAATAACAATCTCGAAAAGTTCTGATAAATATATTGGTGATTTGCAGATATGTCCGTTGTTCCATTGTCATTCAGAGATTGGTGGGATGATTTGGATCGCCCATTTCGTTCATCACGTTTGTTAGATCAAGATTTTGGAATTGGTCTCCGTCGTGATGATTTACTTTCATCATTTTGGAATCCAACACCATCAATTTTGCGCAGCGGTTACGTTCGCCCATGGAGATCCAACAATTTAAAGCGTGAAGGATCTGGCTCAACATTAAATGTTGACAACGATAAATTCCAAATTATTTTGGATGTCCAACAATTTACACCAAATGAAATTACTGTTAAAACCAAGGACAAATACGTCGTCGTTGAGGGAAAACATGAAGAAAAAGCCGACGAACACGGGTAAGAGTGAATTTATCATTCAAATGTTTATTATTCAGTTATAGTTATTTGCTCTGGACAAGTGAAGAATTTACATTCTTAAATATTTTTAGCTTCATCTCAAGACAATTCACTCGCCGATATGCTTTGCCAGGTAATTTTCCGTTATAATATACGATGCGCATAAAATGTTATCACTTACAATATCGTGTTTATAATTTTTAGCTGGCACAGATCCAAATGATGTTCAATCATCGTTGTCATCTGATGGTGTTTTGACTGTCACAGCACCACGTAAACCAGCCGCCCCAACCAACACAGAACGTGTCGTTCCAATCACTAAAACTGGACCAGCACCAAAACTAGAACCAGAATCAACCCAATCAACACCAGCTGCTTCGACTGAATCCAGCGCCTCAACACCAAAAGTTGAATGAATATAAAACAAACTCAAAATATAATTTATATAACACGAAAACCATTATTTTCCAGGTTGGACTTCCATAAAAAAATAATTAAACAATTATATAAATTATGATGAGTATGTGTTCTATTCATAGGTTTCATGAACCATTCGAATGAAATGCTGGATGGACGCTCATATTTTTTGAATGGAAACGAAGTCAGACGAAAGGAAAACGTTTTTTTTTTTTGAAATTGAGTGGTTTCCTTTTTTTTTTTATTAAATGTTTGAAATGATAGAAAAAAGGAAGGAAAAAATAAAAGAATGAATTAAAACCCACATCAAACATAAATGTGTTTTGCTATTGAAATAAAACCGAAAATCCCGTTAAATTAGGGACACAAATAACGATCAAATAAAATAAAACTGTCATCGATCTTGGTGATAACAAAATGTAAACACAAACATTTGGTTTCCGTAGCGTCTGTAGCCCTTTTCAATAACATAATCTTTTAAATCGCCGACCGCTGTGCATCTGAAACAGAATATGCGTTGGTCCAATGTTCAAATTTAATATTAAACCGAACTTCGTAGTTCGATGACGCTTTAATGTAAACATTTCAATTCGATAAACAACCGCAAAAATCGTTGGACCTTTGCCAAAGTATTTTTTGAATGTATGTATTTTAAATCATTGGCTGCGTACTTCGTTCAAATGTAGCAAAACGCCTGAATGTATGCCGCATTTTTCTTATTTCTTTTTTTTCTTTTCTCCTTTTTTTATCGGAAAAACGTTCAAAAGAATTGTTTGATATCAATTATTGTAAATTGATTCTATGCGATTGCTTTTTCAAATTATTTTCTAAATTAATTACCAATAAATTAGTTGGTGATTAGATCAGAATGTGTCACCGCATTTACAAAGAGCGACAGCAAAAAATTCACATGGCAATTGCATTTGCAAAGTGTTGACCTTTTTCATAATTTCAATGTTGTAATGCAAAAACAGAAAAAAATTAGAACAATTAAAGTGGAAATTTTGAAATTATAATTCATCACCACGATGGATATTTAAAAACTAGTTTCATTGAACTAAGAAAATAATAACCAATGGAAAAAAGTCACCAGTTTAAGTTATATTAACAAAATTAGCTATTTTTTCCTCACGTAAATTTGTCACTTGTCTTGTCATTGTTGTTTTTTTTTTCGTTTCTCTCCTCATTTATAATATAATTTGTCTGCCTCCGAATACCTACATGCATTTTGCATTGCATGTTCATAATAACTTCATAATTGCCAATTAATCATTTTAACAGCATTGAATCAATTAATTTTATGAAAGAAGTAAAAAACAAAAAGGGAATTCAATGCATTCAGTTCATAATCAATTGGTGTAATTTACTTCTTTGCGATGACACGTTTTTAATGCTGAAAAATGTTTTAACCTTCCTTTCATGATGCGACCTGAATCAAATGAATATATCGGCCAAAATACTAATCCAACAAATGAATAAAAAAACAAAACCCATTTCCATCTTTTATAAGCTTAAACTATATCTTTATTCTGTTTATGATTTCAAATCATTCATTTGCATTCTTATTGAAAAAGAGAATTAGTTCGCGACTTCACGAACCATTTCGTTTTATTACAGGAATTTGTTATTTGTTATTCTGGTCAGTGAATCATAGGTGGCTTTGCCATTATATATGATCATAATGTGTTTTCGCCTTCATAAAATGCTGCCTTACACCTCAATCAAAAAGAAAATGTATTTTGATCTAAATGTATGTTGTATGTGCAACTCACACTGCTTGAACATTATTGTTTTTTTTTTGTTTTTTTTTGTTTTTTTTTTTGTTTTTTTTTTTATAAAAAGAGAATTGAAGATAATTTATAACATTTCAAATAAATACATATTTATATTAAGATACAAGTGTCTATGAATTCAACCACATGATTTATGTTTGTGTGCTTCAAAATTTTGAACAATTCAAACGGTCATTGACTATTTTTAGGAATCGTGTTGCTTCCATTGAACATAATTATATTCCATACAAGTGATAAGTTGGGGCATCCGAATAAAACCATCCCATGCCTTCATCATATCTTGAATAATGAATTCAATAAAACCAATTTGACTTTTTGCTATGCTACATGTTGATCGATCAAACATTGGCATTACAATTGGAAGATTAAGACGTTTTTCTTCATCTGTTTGTGTAAAATATTCTTCGGCAATTCTGTTCTCCGACAAACGGAAGAAAAATACAAAAGAAAATGCACAAAAATTAAAATTTGAGAATAATTGAATGTGAGCAAATTATGTGAGTAAAGATATCCAGATGTCAATGTACCGTTCAGCCCATTCGGCACAAAATCGAAATGGTCGAGCTGGATTGCTAACATCAGCGCATTTGATTAGCATTCGGCGAATTAACATATGATTATCATCTGAATCGGTGTGTACTTCGTGCTCATTTTCATTACCAAATACACTAACAAATTTTGCCAAATGTTCAAAATGCCGTGTCATTTCGGTGGCCTAAAATTGTACAAAATTGTAAATTGAACGGATATTTGTAGACAATCATAATATAGAAAAATAAAATAATTTATATTAACCCACCAAAATCATATCGACAATGATTGAACGAACCAACTTGTATGTATCACGATCCAAATTTTTGAAAATATTAATTTTGTCATCGTTCAATGTGAGACGAAACATTAGAGCCGCATGGTGTGATTCAAGTACACAAACATCATTATAAAGAATCGCTAAAGAGCTATTTGAATTACATAAAAATGCTGATGATCGTCCGGGATGATCAATGTCATGGGCAGCAGCCGATACTAAAGCAGTGGCTTCATCAAGCCGATCCATTAATTGGCTGTCTTTTTCTTGAAGTTTACATAAGAAAACACTTGTCGCCTGCAAAAAAAAAAACGATTTAATCAGATCTCAAAATTGAAATTGTATAGAAAGTGTTAAATACCTGCATTACATCGGCCGCATGCGTACTGTTATGATATGTATTTGATGAATGATAATGCGCTTCAACAACATTCAACCATGCTTTGCATGTTTGTTCATCAATGCTGAATGCAGCAAACACTTCAAACCGTCGAAATAGCTCCATTCCCAAATAAACCAATGGATGCCGTTCGCTTATTTGTTCCAATCGAAAAATATCAAAGCTCCAATCCAAACAACTTTGTAATAATTCATGGATAATCGAATTTCCTTTTCCTTTCAATGGCAACAAAAGGGAACCTTGACGATTTGTTGTCCGAACCACTGAATCGTTTGAACTTCGCCGTGATGATAGCGTATTTGATGGCCCTTGCTATATAACAAATTGCTCATAAATTGTTCATTTTTTGTTCAAAATTGATTGAATGTTGAATGCGTTATAGATTTTACTGTGCCAATAAATTTTATTATTAATCTGATTTACCGTTAGAAGAGCACCAATCAGATCAGTTGCAACTGGGTCATCGGTTCGCATGTCCTTCACTTGAGGGCTATATAGACCTTCACGTTTTAAAAATTCCATGACTTTGTCTAATAATTTTGCTTCATCTGGTGAGCAACTCTCTTGAACTTGGCTCAAAATTGAAACAACCTGTCAAAAAAAAAACAAAAACAAAAATAAAAAAAAATTGCATGTATACAATGTGTGAACAAAAAAGAAAAAAGAGTTTATCATAAATTAAATCAATCGATCACATCAACGTCACAAAATTGTTATCATATATTGAGTCGCATACCTTTGTAATGGGTGCCTCAAGTGGCAATGCAGATAATTTGGCTAAACTGGTTCGCCGAATATTCTCGGATGTAATCGAACGTACATCAAAACTGCCTCTGCGGATGCTACCATGCAACGAGCCTCGATGCGGTTCCGTTTTTTGTGTTATCGGTTGAATTTGATTTTGAGATTGTGTTGGTGATTGTTGTTGGAATGATTGTTGAACACCTGAATCGGATACTATTAAACAATCGGTCGAGGCTGTACTCCTAAGTGTTGAACCAAAATTTATGAGGAAATGTGTTGGTTTACGGCCAATACATGTAACAGCTACAAAATGGCCATTCACTATCATTAAATCCGACGATTTTCGCTTAACTGATAATTTTATATTGAATTCGGTGTGTGCTGATGCGTGCGCATTAATCAACTGATAGTCGATTTGAACTATTTCAACTAATGGACGGTTCAAGATTTCTTCCTTTGTTAAAACAGTCGAACAATGTTAAATAATTGAAGCAACAAAATAAGGACGCAAAACAGGAGAAAAAGAAGAAGAACAAGAAGAAGAAGAAGAAGAAGAAGAAGATTGAAATAAACATTGAACGAATAGAGTGCCGATACACAGATCGATTCCGAAAGGGAAAAGAAAGAAGAGAAAAAGATAAAAAAGGATCTATAAATATTTTGAAAATTGATTGGATCATCGTAGGTGACGAATAAAATAAAATAGAATTAAAAATAAAAATAAACAAAAACAAAAACAAAAACAAAAACGAAAACGAATACAGCAATTGCTTACCACTTTAACATCAAACAGACGTTCGGCTGCTTTATTCGCATATTGAATACGATATACATCATCAGTAACAATAATTGCCTCACGATTTGCATTCAATGATGTATAAAGCACCTACAAATGAGTTGAAATATTCAATTCACAGATTCCATGGATTTGATATAAGCATAAATAATATCTTTTACTTTATTTATTTATTTTTTATTAAATATTACCTGTTGCGTTGCTATTATACTTTGTTGTCGAACGGCATACTGAATCTCACGGAGCTTTGATATGAATACGGGTAATTGATGTGATTCCATTAAACACTGTTCAAAAATAGACGGCGAGACAGCAATCGAAAGAGAAAACGATAAATCAAAATAAAAATAAAAATAAAAATAAAAAGATTTAACCTCATAATATGGTTGACAATATCAAATGTATTTTGTATTTTGTATACCTTACTGTAACCAACATCCAGTAAAGACATTATGAAACCATCATTCGTTTCAAAAATTCTATGAAAACGAAGAAGAAGAAAAAAAAATAAAATATTTAATTTTTATTATAAAATTATATTAATAAGGCACAAAAGGTCATTAATTGATGAAAGCCGAATGAGCGAGGGGGCACAATAGCGAACCCAAGCGTATGAACGAGATCGAAAAAAATGGCCTAAAAATAGTATATGTAGTATAATTTTCAGTTATTAGCAATTTATTAGTTGGATCGAAAATTTATTTTTTTTTTGTTGTTGCTGTTTTTATTTCAGACGTTCGAACTATATAAGTAGCAAGCAAATACCAGTTACTTACGTGGATTGCAATAAAATCGCTAATGTTGTGTATTGACCTCCATTTGAAGTCTTAATGGCACTAGAATCGTTCAATAGAAACAAAAACATAGACGAAAAACAAAAAACAAGATTGAACGCTACATCATGAAATAGCTGTGAACAGACTTGACGTCGATTAATAAAAACAACAAGCCAAGAAAAAAAAAGAAGAAGAAAGAAACAGAAGAACAAGAAAAAGTGAAAGAAGAATAAAAAAGACTAATAAATACCGTGCAACTGTTTCTGGATCTAATATTTGTGGCTGTCGTCCATCAACAATGATTAAATTATGTCCACCGTTTGTCATATTTTGAAATGATTCAACAGCTTTATTGATTGTCTGTGAAACAAATGCTTGCATTTCAAGACGATCACAAGCTTCTTGTAATAAACCGCAAACGGTATCATTTTTCGGGAACACCAATAGCACCTGTTATGTTATTATTATTAATATTATTGTTATTATTTTGTGTTTTTTCATTCAAAAGTATCATCAAACCCATTCGCAGTGTCGCAAATATGATACACGAAATGATAACGAAACGGAGACCAAACGTAGTTTTCGTTGATGGTGTGCGGTGATTGTGGTGGTTTTTTTTTTCATTTTTCATTCAATTCGGAATTCAGATAAATTCAATGGTTGTCGTACAGCACGGAACACACAATGAAATAAATATTAAAAATGAAGATGAATGAAGAGAAGAAAAAAAAAACGAATCGGTTGATAAGAAATAAAATATTAACATAAAATAAACAAAATAGATTACAAACCATAAGCCAATCAATTACTGTATATATATATATATATATATTAATTAAAACCACTTACCCGCGTTGTTATATTTGGCGGTAATAATTTTGGATTTTTCATAGTAAAAATCGGATCAAAATGTTGTGTTGGCGAAAACAAAAAAATTGATTATTGTTTTTATTTATTTCGCTTCGTTGTTTTAATAATAGTTTTTTTATCAGCACACAATCTTGTTGTATTCAGATAGGTGATATCGTGACGTACATGTATGACGAATATAAGGTAGAAGTGGCCGTCGTATGGAAACAGATGAGTTTTTCAAATTGAATGATTCAAAGGGCTTGAAAAAAACGAGAACAATAAAAATTTTATGTGAATTTTTTTTTGTTTTTTTTTTGTGCATAAAACTGACAATGATTGAAAAAAGAATCAATTGAGGACACCCTTTGGGTTGATGGTTTGTATTGGGCGAACGTGAGAAATTCCAAACATTGAGAGGCATATTTGGCAATTTCTCATTTACGTAGATGCTTCTACTATTTACATTTTGGTAGCTAATAGTAACAAAAAATTTGTCAATAACTTTTGAACAAAACGTTTTTCTTTTCCTTACGATATTGTTTGTACACTCAAGATATTTAAATTCGTTTGAAATCGCATTTAAATATAAAACAACAATTTAGACGATCATTGACAGATTAATGATCAATGTTACAAATAGCACGGCGTGTGCGTATCTTTAGCTTTTGAATTTGAGCTTCATCTCATTATATCCAACCTGAATGGTTTTTTTTCTTTTCAATTTCGTTTCTAATTGTTCGTTTCATGGCGCGTTATTTTATGTGCGTTATTTGGGCCTTGAACATATATGATTACACAATCGCAACAATTGCACATTTACATAAAATTGTGCATAGCCGTAAGCACAATTCGATTATGTTACAGACACACATTATGGCACTGGTACGGCCACATGTCGCATACAAACGTGAAGTTAAAATAAAAAAAGCAAACAATTTTACGCCAAAGTGATTGTGCTGTCGTAGAATGTGTCTATTGTGAGCAATAAGCAACCATTCAATAGCTATTTCGATTTTCTTCGGAATAATTATGTCATGTGAATCCAAAATGAATCAAAAAAATAAAACGAACAAAATTAGATGAACGACTAAAAGGCGAAACCAAAACAAATTTTGAATATTTCGAATAGTGAAGACTACTATCGAAACAAAGAACACATCTCATCTATAAATATAAAAATGAAATGCTGTTCGTGTGTCTTCTATAAAAGCGCGAATGAATCGATAAAAAATTTGTGATTTTTGATCTTTTTCGAGTGTTTTTCTTATGTTGTGTGAAGGCTTTTCGCATAGTTACATTATTTTTGACAAAAAGTGATGTTCAAAATTTACATAATATTTATGATGGATGGAAATAAAAGTCTCTGCTTCGTATACATACACTATACACTAGGTTGTCTTCGAGTAGTGGAAATTCCAAAAGTGCCTGGTCTCAATCGATAGAGAATCTTTCGAAAATATTGCTGGTGAAAATTTCAATTTCATTCAGTGCTCGTTTAATCTCTCCCGATACTTCCAAAGTTTCGAGAATAAAATAGAGAAATGGGATTATTTTATTACAGTTCACTTTGAAAATCTTGTCACTTTTTATTCGTATGAAATATAACACGAAACGATACAAACAAAATGTGACATATTCTTCTTAGTAAACTACAAAAGTAGGCTCAATTCCCCTTTCATATTTATGAGAACGATTTGTTATGTGCCATTCGTTATAGAGGTAACTGACCTTGCGTTCACCCGCACTATTACACACATGCATGCCACATCGCATATCATAACGAATTCATTATTGATTCTAAATTTTCATCCTTTTTTGGCTATCGGAATCAATCGATATCAAAGAATGACGAAATATTGTCGAACGGTTCAAACGCATCGAAATTTCGATGTATATGAATGCGCAGTCAGATTGATGAAATTCTCAACACCTTATATCAATCGATTTTGGCGATTTTAAAATCATTCGGCTTTTAAACACCACCAGAGATCAAAGTGCACAGATCATTGTTCTCATTCCATTTGTGCATCGATGTTTGAAGTGAACAGTTGGAATTTTACTCTGAATATCAAGCCAATAAAATGCGTCAGTTTGTTATTTGTATTTGTCCCGTTGAAGATTTGATTGCTAAAATCGATTAATTATCGGAAAATATTTCAGAGATTCAAACTTTGGCCTCACATCATTTGTGCAAACGATCGATGGAAACTATTTTGAACGATCAATGGAGATTATTAAGAAGATATCGCAAATGTTTCGGAAATTTTGCAAAGCTGTACTATACAGCACAGGTCCAATATGACATCGATTTGTTTTGAACCGATAAATCGATCGTGTTGTCAAATGGTTTTTTATTTCCCTAATTATAAGTCACGAGGAGGAGGCCTAATCCGATTTATCATTTATTGATGAAATTATTTGGCAATATACAATTGATGAAGAAGACATTGGTTGTGGGTTTTTCAATGTTTTGGTAAGTGAACGATCCCGAAATAAGCATCGCAGAATATTTCATCAAAATGCAACTTTACGTTCACCATCATAATGAAATATACCCAAATCGAATTGCCTCAACATTCGATGTGATTTCGCTGCACAATCACCATCGGCGATTCGCATTTATTGACACAGAGACATTGCGGAAGATGACACACATGCATATTGATAAGAGACATGCCAATAACATGGGAAATTCAAATCCGAGAATATCAGATGTTTGGTCGTGTTTTTTCTTAGAAGACGTTGATTATTATAAAAATGAAATCAACGATTTGATTTCAATATCATGAGTGATGGTGTAACAGCAAATATCTTCATGATGAAGTTCAATTACCGGCCGGTTGAGTATGATATGAATTTACGAGAGTTACAATTTGATGCTCACCAATAGAGAAGCTGGCAGCGATGTATGCAGTAACAAAGAAAATCATCGGCTGTCCAGCGAATCGATGGAATGAAGCATTTATCTTTTTCGGACATTGGACATGAAAAGCAAATTCACCAATTGGTGGAATGTTCGAACACCACTCAAATTGGTTCGTTTTTGTTTGCAACAACTTGGTTCAACAGTAATTGTAATTGACGAATTGCGACCATTGAAGCTTTGTAATTTTTGTACACAAACAATGGTTAACGACGATAATCGGTAAGTGAAAATCAATTGGCTCTATTTTTTGCTATGATTTTTAATAGGAAAATAGCCAAAAATCAATTCGATTGAGTATACTCAGACAGAAGTTCATAATCATGAGAAGCATTTATTTTATAGCCACGAGCAAAAGGCCCAGCTGAAAATATGCATACACACAATGTGTTCGTTTGTTTTGTTTTCGTATTAAATCTCATGAAAAACAAATTTTAATAGCGGTTTGAATGTTTATGATAACGTTTCTTTTTGTTTATTTTTCTTTCCGTTTGTTTTTCTTCTCTTCTTTTTCGGTTTGTGTGTTGTTTTTTTTTTTCATCATAATAGCAATACATTTGGTGTGCATTGTCAACCAATCGAACGTACATTGGCTCCAGCACCTGTTTGGCGAATCAGAGCGCATACAAGTTATTTGAAACAAAATCCGGGTGCATGCAAGATCCGCACATTCACACGTGATCCAAATCAAACGTTTCGACAAAACAATCGAAATCACAGCCCAATGGATTGGTTCTCACGTTTAGTTAGTTTTAACTATGAACTATGCACAATACTGAAGACCCGAGAAAGGGGATTTTTGTGAACTGTGTCAACAAAGAACTGAAGGATACCAGCCTAAATCAGACGTATGAACCGAATTATTTAGTCCGATTTAGAGACAATTTTAAGTAGGTTGTTGGGACAATTGTGTTTAAAGACATCTAGTTCCGTATAATGATCGAATGATTTGTATTGGAAGATTTGTGAAATAGAAATACGATGGAGCAAAAAACACTAATTCCAATTTCCATTCATAATAATGATCGATTGTTTATTATTTTTGTGAGTAATTGTTGTAACATGTTATGTACATGTTACAGAAGTAAACTCTAAACACTAAACACAGCTCAAACGACCACCTTTCACTTTGAAGTTGACAAAGTTCGACTTGACTGTATTGATGGCGAAGATGTTGACTTTGCTCGTGCTTTAAAAAGTGTTTTTGAGTCTAAGACAGAGTTTTGTGTGCGAGACATTAAGAGAGAGGGAGAGAGATCGGGAGAGAGATGGAAAACGAGCGAATGTAAAAAAATAAATGAATCTAAAAGTCGTCGAATCGAAATTGTATGTTTTGACCGCAACTTGAGCTCGAAGGTGATCATAAAACCAAATCGTACGGTGTGAGAGATTGGCATTTGATGCGAATTCAAATAAATATTTGTCATTGTTTCAATCGTCTGAACGTTCACCAGTCAATTGACGCTTACACATTTATCGTAACACACAAAATACAAAACGAAAAAGAAGATGAAGAAAATAAACAATATATCGAAGCCACAATAACAACATCTCGTGAGGAAAAATTAAAGAAAAAAAAAAAAATACAACGATTTTCGTGAATCGAAAACGTCGCCGCTGTCTTCTCTTGTTGGCTTTCTATCAATTTGAACCCAAACACAATTATGCATATGAATGCTTTCATTTAAAATTAGCAGCTTTTGACTATTTACAATAAAATTATTCCGTATTCGTATTCGATTCGGAGCGACTCAATGTCCAACTATATGTATACTTAACCGGTAGATTATGATGTTTGTTTCGTT
>GL501518.1:1510148-1531952 GCA_000149185.1 Mayetiola destructor
GAGAGAGAGAGAGGGAGGATAAGTTGAATGTATGAAAACTAAAAACTTGTGAACGTTAAAAACTAAGGATAAAAGATTGTAATCGATTCGCTTAGTTTTCCCTTTTTCCAGAAATCGTTCACTGTGATCTTTGTATGAATTTCAACATGTACAAAGTACAAAGATCAAAAGTGACTAAGGAAAAGGAAGCAAGTGAATAGTGTGGTTAGCGGATAGTATGAGGTGGGTATGTGATGTAATCAGTAATCAATACAATACCGCCCATTAAATGATTAATTTCATAGACAAAGAATTTAACTAATAATAATATGTAATTCGAAAAAAATACAAAGCAAATGAAAATAAATGATAATTAAAAAAATAACATGAAGACCTGATTGCAAACCATATCTAGTCTAGTTTTGTGATTCCCTGATGAATTCAAATACAAAATATTTTTTCCTTTAGATTTTCATTCGAAAACTGTTCCCATTAGAGACAACAAATCGGGATTTTATTTTTCCAAGCTTAGGACTTTATTTAGGGATATTGTTCACTTATTAACAAACAAAATTATTTTTTGTTTCCACATCATAATAGACCATCGAAAAATAAAATCGCGATTTATTGTCACTGTCTCTCATCGGATCGATTACTATTCTCCTTTCATCAACCGAAATTCGGTTCCAATGAGTAACGGCAATACATTTTATATAAAAAATTATGCCTAACAAAATTAGGAAAATAAGAATAAGATAAAGAAAATAAAGGAAATTTCGTTTCTTAATTTATAAAATGAAAATTCATCGTATGAAAGCCGTAAATCTTTCTTTCCATTGCTCTTTCATTGGCAAATCGTTTACTCGGAATTGTTTTCCTTTCCACCTTGTAATTAAAATGATCTTTTCTTGCTTTAAACTGCCAATGAAAAAAAAAAAAAACTTTTAACAATACTATTAATACATAATCGTAAAATAAATGAAAAACAATATTTATTCGATCAAAGCCAAATATTTCGATTGAATTTGTTTTCTCTTTTAAGAATTAATTGGCGTCTTCTTCGTTCGATAGAGATCATAACAAATCGATTACCATCTCAGTTATCATTGATCGAAATTATTGTTGGTTATGCTATTAAAACAATTCATCCATCAAAGTTGATGCGATCTCGTGAACTAGCTTATAATTGTATGTAATGGTAAACTGTTGCATTATGTTCTGTTTTTCTCCTTAATTTCTTTACTTTTATTATTCTATACTATTTTGTTTACGTTTTAGTTGTGTTTTGTTTTTATCCTTAGCATTAGAAGAATATATGGGCCTATTCATAATGATAATTAAAGAGAAGTCTAAGTTTTTCTAATTGCTTATTTCTGCACTAGTTCCTTTTTTTTTCAAACAGCACACACAGTATCAAATATCGGTTGGCAGTTCGACCGCTTTCGGTTGGAATCAAATGTTCATACCGTATAACTGGAATCATACACATTTCGGTATAAATGTATCGTTTTTATATTTCATATAAGTGAATAATAATGCCGTTAATTCGAAATAGAAATCTTATTTCTTAGATAATATCGATTAATAAATGACAAAAAAAAAAAGGAATATTATTCGTAAATTTCATTCGTTAATTGAAATTATTATATGTTTATATCGAATATTATAACAATACATTCATACCCGAAAAGGGTATGTTCTCAGTTAGACGGTACGAACGTTATATTCTAACCGAAAGCAGTTGAACTATCAACTGTCAATCGATATCTATCTATATTTGTTGAGTGTGTGCAAATATTGTTTGTTTATGATTAATTTTGTGTGTTTACTTGTCAACATAATAATGCCTAACTTGTCTTTAACCTGTTTTGTGTTCGCACATGAATCTAAGATGAGACCAATGGACGCGAAACAGTATTAACAACCCGATTACGATCTTCGACCATTTGACTTGCATTGCTACCGCTTGGTGTAACTGGCACTTTGTTCGGCGTACACGGTGGTGATGACGTTGACGGACTTATCGATTGTGTTGTATTTACACGATTTGCAAATAAAACACCTTCATATTGCACACCATTTAATTCCATTGAAACGCCCAATTGTGGTTCACCATTTTCTGAACCTGAATTACAACACCAAAACAAAAATATGAATGAGAAAATAGAAAAAAAAAAAATAATAATAAATCAATTTTCCAAAACAAAATAAAATTTACCTCTGCTGAACAATTTGAATTGCATGCCCGATAGCATTGCAATTGGGCTGCATGCATTTAAGAGATCTCTGCTACCATTGTGACTACCATTATTTGTACCATTACGATGATGTGATGCTGGTGAAATTGATTTGTTTGGATTATCATGATAGTCCAATAAACCATTGCGATGATCATGATGATTTGTTTCACGTTCAACTGAATGATGACGTCCAACTGACGATGGCGATGACAACGAATGGCGACGATGCTCATGATTGTAATGATTTCGTGATTGATGTGTGGGTTTTTTTGATGTTGGCAATGTGTATCCAAATTCATTAACAGGATCACGTTCACGTTTGATTGGGCGTACTGGTGAATCGGTTAAATTCAATGCCTCACTGAAAAAAATATTACAAATTAAAAATGATTTCGATTGAAACCGAAAAAAGAAGAAGAAGAAGAAGTAAGAAGAAAAACTTACCGTTGAGGTTCAATTGTTGGTGGGCTAGTTGTGTTATTTGAGATTGGTGGGCTTGTGTTGTTGTTATACATTGACCAAAATGCAACCCGTGACATTTCTAATGCATTCATTTGTTCAATTGGATTCATTTTTACTGTATCGGGACGAATGCAATCAGGACTTTGTGGGCCTATTTCAAAAATAAACAAAATTTTTGGTTAGAATTTCTCCATCGCAAAAATATTAAAATACATTATATGAAAATAAATTGAACTTACGTTGAGCATCTTTAGTTTGTTGTATCATTTTAAAATAATTGAACATACGTTGTTCTAACTCATGTGTCATCAAATTGCCAACTGAGCCAATTTGTGAATTGGCCAACAAATTATGGTGCGCATTTTGTGATCCACCATGTTGATGGACCAATGATAATGGTGATATTTGTTGTAGGCCACTCGATATTGGTGAACGTTGGACTTGCTGTTGCTGCAATAATCGAGATAGCATGTTCAGATCCACCTGATTATTTTCGCCATGGGATTCGCTTACCAATTGCTGCAGTTGGCCTTGCATTTGCGAATCAAATTGCCCATAGCTGGAGCGGCGCCCTTCTCTACGATTCCCATCGATCGCAGCTTGTAATTCAGTTGGAGTGCTTAAGCTTTTCTTTTCGCATTCATATGGATATAAATATTTCATGTATCTGCACAGAAAAAATATAAGATAAGAACAAAAAATTAAATTATGAGTTATTTATTGACTATTGGCACAACAGTTTACAATTTTTCAGCCAAACAAATTACAAAATGCAAAGAAAAATTTCAATCGATTTCGAATGACAAATTTGCGGTCAAAGGTAATATCTTATTATATTGTAAATTATACAACAATCTAATGCCAACCGATGGAAATCTTCACTTTACACTTCTCCTATTTTTTTTCTCTCTTTCACACAAATGACAACAATTATTATTATTTATTATTTATTATTTTCAGAATTCATTGCCATTCGTCAATGTTTATGCCATAATTCAATTGTAAATTGTAAATCGACATTCAGACAATCGAATTTTTGCTTCTTTGTAATTTATTATTATTATTATTATTATTTTTTTTTGAATTTGTTATTGTCGCTGTTTTTTGTTCAATGGCTTTATCTATCGCTTTAACGACAGAATAAAAACCGTTTCACTTTTCATCTCGTTTTCTTTGGTTTTGCATGACGATGGTTTCGAAGAAAGAATTATTGTGGTAATTTTATGTAAATAATTTTGTTATTGATTCGTTTCTGTTTAGTTGACGTGTATTCAAGTATTCGATGTGTTCAATATTCAGTTAGGCTGTTGTGTTGTTTCTTCTTTTCGGTTTTGTTTTGTGTCGATTTCATTTTTATTATAATGAAGACACATTAAAGCACTTACATAAATTTCGAATCGCTTCGATGAATCCGAATAAATGTTTGAACAATGATTCCCAAATCGATATGAAAATCGGTGGCTTTTCGAAATTCAGACTACATTTTCAAAATTGCCACCAGAAAATACGGAACTGTATTGGAACGTGTGGAGAATGGGCAGGCGTTGTATACTACAGCCATCGGGAAAATGTGATTTAAAAATCTACAAACACATTGGAATATTGTAGAACGGAATGCGTAAATTAATCAACTTATTTTGGTAAGATTTTTCATGGATCGATAGCATGGCGAATACAGTTAACGCGAGAAAAATTATAGGATTGGTCGAAATGGTGATCGCACCGAAAAACATTAAAGCCCATAATCACATACAAAATGAATGTTGAATGTGTAAGCGAATAAATTCTTCATTTGTTCATCATTTGTGAATTTTCACTTCCTTTTTTCTGCAACCATATCGAATATTGTTCCATTGCCACTCGATGAGATCGACTGAGTGGCAGAGAGGGGACGAGGCGCACGAATGGAAAAAAGGCAATTCATATTTGTCAGTAATTGTAAGCCCACCATAAGATAATCTAGACGCACCATCAATACCAACAGACAAAACGGACGAACGAACTTTACTTGAATTGTTAACGAATTATTTATAAATATGCGCAATGCGCACCTTTTTTTTTGTGTTTTATTGCTAAACATTTTATTATTGACATTTATTTGCATCGTATATCATGGAAGAGGTCGGCGCATTACAACTTGCAGACGATATACAATAATTTTCATTAATATTTTGTATGTGCACACGGTCAGGCATCAAGCATGCATCAATAGTTTAGTTTAATTTATTTTGTTATTTTTTTCATTATTTTATTTATATTTATCTATAAGCATCTCTCTCTCTCTTTCTTTATTTCTCTGTCTTTATGTGCATAGTGCATAGCGTACATCTTGTTATATGCATATTGCGTATAATGTGCACACAAAACACAAACAATGTTCAATATGAACGCGCCAATAATAATCCTAAATGACGAAATGCAATGTTGATGTGTCTACGATCGAAGAAGTAACATATAAAAGAACGCAATTTAACACGCTCGACCGATTTCCTTTATATCTATTCTTTGTGTGTGTGTGTGTGTGCAAAGTGCAAAAGCGAAAAAGAAACAAAATTGGTGGTTTTGAAAAATGGAGACGAGTTTTTATGCATGTTCGGCCTTTTTATCCATCATTTGGGCTGATACATCAATGCAATGCATATTCTCTATTCAAACCGGACCAATATATTTTATCACATTACATTGTATCATAATATTCAGCATGCATTTTATTGCGCATTTTCGACTTTAGGAAAATCTCAGCTCAAATACGGGAACGATCGAATGAAGAGAAATGAAAAAATCCGCCCCTTTACAATGTGTATTTTTAGCTGAATGTCAATGCAATTTTCGATACATTGTACGGTTGATAGATATGAACAATGAATAAATATTGCAATTTCTCTGTCGCAAAAATTTTCTCTTGATCGGAAAATGGTTGGCAAAGTGAATTGCACATAGAATATCATGAAAACATCACATGTCTTCATCCGATACATCAATAGAATGAGTAAGTTCAAGTCCCCATACATAAGTCTCCATACATAACGAATGTACCGCCGTACCTACATACGAACTCGAACAAATGCGCTCAATTTCAATCTCTTAATAATTCTTTCCTGATATTTTTTTTCATATGATGTTGTAAAAGAGGATAAATTACATTTTTCAAAATAAAAAAATAGAAAAAATGTGAGAAAGTTTTTTGCCACAGAGCCTCAGAACTTGATTGTACGGAGATCTGGTACGCATACATCGTACGGATTCTCAAAATTTACTTGTACTATTTCAGTATCGGATGAATCCCTGCATCGTCACACCATCATAGCTGCTCAAACAGCATAAGCGATAATATTTTTTTTACAAATTTCTGAATTAGATGATGATCATTGGATTGTATGCAGTTTATGCTATGTACAATATACACATATGAAACAAATGCAATTGCATGATTTATGAAACAGGTGAACGATAGAAATGAACATTTAACTGTGCCATCAAAATGTGTGGCATTCATGAATTCAATAATTTCAGAATTCTAATGATTTTCACATTTTTCCACTTTAGGCTCTTTGTCGTCTGCAATGAAACAGCACATTGACACAATCGTACAAAACAGAACAGACAGTGTGTCTTCATTCTTCATTTGCATTTTATATGGAAATTGTAGTGAAATGCCAAAAAAAGTGCAATATTAACTCAGTCATGGCATTTCATTCCATACATTTTATGCTTCAGTTGCATTCTTTTGCGAAAATGAAATATGTTTGTTGTTGTTGTTGTTGTTGTTGTTTTTCAAAATACAAAATAACGATCACAAACACATTAAAACCCAAATCGAAATTACAAGTGATAAAATTGAATAGGAAAAGAAGACATTGCCTGGGTGAGGTCTTTCGAATATATCACAAAACCTTTTTTTTTATTTCTATACAACAATAGAACGCCTGCTAAATCATATGTGTGGGCGACACATTCAGTTCAATGGAAATGTTTTTATTTTCATATTTCATATATATTCAATGCATTCAATGATTCGATCGATGATTATCATTATGAAATAAAATTTGACAAAGTAACAACAGCATGTTTCAACATAGCTCCAATCACAATTACAAATGTACTTTGTACTTTCATAAATGTTTCATGCACTGGTCGATCTAGTGAATCATGAAAAATCATACTTGCACACACACACAATTCATTTCAGCTTGAATTATAATCAATTTGGAATTCAAATGAATTCATCGTTTGAATTAAACCGACACAATTGAATTAAATTATGATAATTTGGCAATTGTTTTCTTTTCTTTCCATTTTTTTTCCATTTCACTAATTTAACATTCGAATCAGTTAAGCCATTTTAGCAGCAGAAGACTAGCATCTGGCCTCAAATTAGAACCTTAAAATTAAATATTTTCAAATTTTTACTTACTGTGTTCGGAGTGTAAATGCTGCGCTTGTAATGCTCGACGGTAAATGTAAGCCTTTTATAATTTCTTGCCATAATTTCTTATTGATGACATCAACCAAGCCACCGCGGGCTATCACCAAATTATACAATTCATACAAATCCAAAACTGATTTGGCCATTATCGGTAATCGATTGATTGGCGTGCCTGTGAAAAGGAAGAAAAAACAAATAATGATGTCAATTATTTCGAAATAATAATAATTATTATTTATTCATACGAGCCGAATCTCGTCTTATTAACAATGCGGTACGTACGTAATTGTCGATAAAACTATTTTTAACCGGACATATTTCGTTAGATTAAAATATTCAATTCTTTCTATTAGGTTCGCAATGCTGGATAGTAACGATATGTCGTGTTGATGTCAAATTCAAATGATGCCAGTTTTCAGTTTAATTTCCCTGGTTTTTTTTCTGTTTCATTCTTCATAAATGAAATATTGTGTATCCATTGCTTAAGCAAGATCCTTTTATATTCGTTATTATTATTCATGTCATCATTTGAAATTCGAATATTTTGTGTGTTACAGTATAATATCATATTTTATACGGGCAATCTCATCCGAATTTAACGATTTTATTCGGTTAAATATTTTATGATTTGGGTTCGTGTACAGATGTTACGACATGCAACTTGGCCATATTGTACTATCCGAGCTAGCAAGCCATTTAACGATTTTATAGAAACATTCTCTCAAAATATCTTCGGTTAATTGCTCTGCATGCACTTTCATTCTGTTCTTTTACTGTTCATTTGCAGTTAATTTTTGAGACACTTCAAACGTATTCCATTCACAGAACGGAATTCCATTCATTTTAATCGGCATTTAAAATTTTCGAATAATTCGTACGGTGCACACATTTGGTTGGTTTGATTGAATTAGGCCGAAAAGGGATTGAAAGTGAAATTGTTGATGTCAAAATAAGATCAAAATTGACTACTTTTCTGAATCGAATCCGGAACCATTCATCAACCACTTTTCCACACAATATTCAGCCGAAGCTAAAGAAATTTCCGAAATTGGGGAGCACAAAATAAATTATTTTGAATTGTGATACAGAAATACAGATCGTTTATTTGTTGTCAGAATTCGAAAAATGAAATTTATTTCACTAATTTATTTTGAATGCGAGAATGTCAAAAGTGAGAGAGTGATTTTTATTCCGGAGGTGGATACAGAATACGCAACCAATAAATTATTATAGGAAAAATATTGTCGATTCGTTATTTTGTTCGTTCTTTTCTTCTCTCTTTTCTTTTTTAATGCCATCATTTCGTTCGTTTTGTTTCATTTCATTCATTTATTTTGTTTGATTTGTCTTAATTTGATTATTTTTAGCGCCAATTTGTTTCCACGCAATAAACCATCGAAATATGAAAATCCAAACTGTGAACAAGAATGATTCAAGTCTGTCGTGTGATATTTTATTCGGTAATGATTTACGATCTTTTGAGCAGTTATCTGCGTCGAATGAAATGAGTTTAATTTTTGATAGCCGTTCACAGTTCAGTTTGGGCTAATAGGCTACGACATTTAGATCGCCCATGAAATGAAATAGTGAAAGAATTGTCTGTTTTATATCGGATTGAATTCGTTATTCGCTTTTGCAGTGTGTTATTTATTTTTTCTTCCTTTTCGTTTCATCTCTTATTAACGCACCCATCTGTGGTCGGCCCGTTTTTTTTTTTTTTTATTCTATTTTTTATATCACACAATTTGTCACTAATGGGATCAGAGATTCTCCATCTCATATCTATCACAAACCAGATGAAGCGACAACAAATCAACTGAACGGGAATCTCTTCCGTTATTTATAATTTTTCACAAAATGAGCTTCAATTTATCGCATACAACAATCATTGGGATCAATCATAGCCACGCGACGCCGCGTGAGGCAAAATGGAATAAATGCTACGAATTAAAATACAAATTCAACGGAACCACCAATAAATTTTAATTTTTGCACGAAATATTTTCACGTTTTTCCTTCATCTATTTAATTTTTTAGCTTCGTCCTTAGATTTTGGTTTGTATTTTGATGTAAGATATTTAAGTGTTGAGATTTGATTCGAATGCTCCGTTGTCACCCTGTGCAAAAATCAGACACATTTTTGTTTCTCTGGTTGGCTTCTATTTCGTCTTGGTTTTGTCGTTTTAATTTATCTGTTTTGTAAATAGTTGAATGATTGCCATTCTTATTGTTGCTTTTGATTCCTTCATCGAATGTGGATTCTGTGTTTTTTATTTTTGCGTTTGTTTTTCATATTCGGTTTTAAATATTCTGTATTCCGAAATGAAAATGATTCGAAAAGGAAAATAAGTCTTGAGGGGAAAATTAACAAATGTGAAAATTGGAAGGCAGATACATCTATCAAAATTTAAATAATTTATTGGATTCCTTATCTTCACATGATCACACATTCTTTCGACACTTCACTTAATCATCTGTTTAAGTGTTAAACATCAACACATTTCAGTGAACTGCGATGATTTTATTCGAACATTGATTATTTAGAGATTCGATTAAGATTTGCTTGGATTTCGTCAGCGATGATCACATTTATACGAGAGAGAGAGAGAGAGAGAGAGAGAGAAGAAAAACAGGAAAAACACGCTCCAGCCGACCGATGAATGAATGAATGAATGAATGAATGTTTTTGTTATTTTCTCTTTAATGACTTTAAATGTTTATTTAATCCGTCGATCATAAACATGCAATAAAATAATTGGTGTAAGCCGCAAGGCAAATCCTCATGTCGAAACATGGATTCATCATTTCAACGAAACACTCAATCGAATGAGACAGATTTTTGCGCGGTGCACACAAAAAACATTTCGATTTATTGGAATTTTTGATGATTGTGAGATTAATCATTTGAATTGGTTGAAAAGCTTAAATATTTTCTTAATGAGAACTAAACACAATAATTTGGCCATTTCGATGGGAAGTAGCTAAGATGCATTGTTTAGACCAATTTGCAATAAAAGTTTATTTCCAACGCGATGGCCAAACAATCGGTTGCAACCAACTGAACTGATGCCTATGAAATTTGCAATTAATATATAATATGAAGGCATTTTTTTCTTCAATTTTTCCGTAAATTATCCGAACCGAATCGATTGACGCAACGACAACTTTGTCTACAAGATTCCTTCGAATTCATTCGAATTTTACTAGTCCGAATTAAATGAATGTGTTAACATTTTTTTTTTTTTTTTTTTTTCATTTTCCTAAAGCAATATTACTTGAAAGTATTAATATTTGATCCGTTTCGTCAATCAGACGAAATGATTCGCATGAAAAGCAAGTTTTTATTATTTGTCGCAAACGAAATAAAAATCAAATGACGATCGAATGAACCAAAAAATAAGGAGCATCAGCAGCATCAGCAGCGGCAGCAGAATGAAAAATGAAATTCTGAATTTAATTGGTGTTTCTGGTTTGCATCGTATCGTCATCTTGACAATTTTATTATACGTACACATTTGCCAACGAATGGTCGTAAAATCATGTTAATAAAATAAGCGAAGAGCAAAGTGAGGAGAGCAGCAGCAGCAATGAGTGAACCAAAACACAAAAAAAAAAAATCACTTTCGAAAAAAAAGTAAACGGTTTTACTGATCGTATTTGTTTTTCGTTTCGGTTGCAAAGTGTGCTCGAGACGAATTATTTCATTTTTGAAATGGTTTTTATTTTGTTCTTCATTTCTTCCTTCATTTGTTTAATGAATGCAATTTATATTTGCATATATTATTGTATTATTTATTCGTATAGCCGTTCGTTTGAATTTTGGGTGTGCCGACAACAAAACAAAGGACATTTTATTATATTATTATTCATAATCAAGGATCGAATAACCACATAAAAGAATTATTAATTAAATCATTCTTCTTTTCTTTTTTTTTTTCTTTTCTTTCGCCGTTTCTTCAGTGTCACGTCTTGCTTCCCTACATATGTATTCGGTTTAGAAGAAATCGTACTGATTTCTCTCATGTTAGCCATATGACAAACAGCAAAACACTTAGACATTTTTAATTTTCACTGCAAAGAATTTACAAATATAAAATGATTGATATTTCCATGTAATTAATCTCAAAAACGTTGGTGCTGTTACTATTTTTATGTGGAAATCGTTTTTCAAAAACCGCATTTTTATAAAGACAATTTGTGTATGGCCGATATGATGTATGACATCATGTTTTTTTCCTGCCATTTCATTGAGATGTTGGTTGAGTTGAATTTGACATGACACAAATCCCATATTAATTCTCATTTTATTTCTTTAATCTTTGTTTTTCCTTTGAATTGTTATTATTATTATTATATTTTCAAATTTTGGGTGATCATCAGCCATTGGAAACCAATAACTGCGATTATCGAGTGTAAATTAAGAAGTTAACGTTATTACCGCAATTGCCGTGCACACAAAACACACAGACACACACACACACACCCACAAACACAAAGAGGAGACGATCTTTTTTTATTCATTTCATTTCGTTGTGATCCGTACCGTTTTTCCTTCCATTCAGAAAACGATACTCAAAATCGATTGACGCGCAATGAATGGAATGAATGCTGTCAAATCAAAGAATTGAACGATTGAAAGAATTTTAGTGTACAAAATACAGAGATAAAAGTGAGAAAATGCGATTCATTTGGTCGTTTTGGCGTTTCATGTTTGTTGTTGGGTGTTTACGCATTTCTGCTGTAATGCTGTTTTCATAATTTGAGAAAAATAATGATCATTAAGACCGCAATTGGAGTGTGCGAGTGTGAGTATGTATAGTGTCTGAAAGGTGTCGGGAACTGCAATGTCGTTAAATGTGAATGATCAAACATTGAAATATGAATTCTTCTAGAGAGAAAAAAAAATAAATAGTTTTTCGAGAGCATTAACCACATCAGCAATAACAATAATCAACAAAAATTCAAAAACGGCCAAAATATCAAAAAAAAAATATGAAATCACTAAATAAATATGTATGTATTATGTAGTATTCAGTACCGTTAATATACATATATTGGGCAATGGCAAATGGCAATGGTAGACGATTAATTATCGAAATCTAATATTTGTTTATCTTGAGATTTTTGAGTACTTAATGTCCACCGGTAATCACATAAAAGCAACCTATCAATTGGCACATTCGACTAAATGTGACGCTTAGATCTAGTCTTTCTGTTCCTTTTTCTTCTACATCATCATCATCATCATCATCATCTTGTTGTTGATGTTGTTATTTGTTTGTGCTTTTCTATTTAAATATATCATTCATTCACTTCTTGTTGTCGGTGTATTACTTACTATACAGTGTGTGTACACTGTACACTATACACAAATCTACATATTTATCGAGAACATCGAGAACAGACACAATAAGATGAGAAATAATATTAACGTCAATGCTACTAATGAATGTCTATTGCGATTGATGAGAAATTCTTTCAGGAGTGAAAATAATTCAACGAAAGTCGAGCCAAATGATTGAATACTGAATACATTTCGTAATGGTTTCACATTGAAAATCGATCACACATCACTCATTTATCTGTGGAAATTTTTTTATCGTCAACCCAGCAAAAGAGAAACATACCCGATTTCCAATGGGGACAACATCAGAACATGATCATTTTCTTTAGTTTTTCATTTGCTCATTAACTAATACCATCGAAGTTCCTTTCGTTTTTCATTTTATTTATTTTTTTTTTTCCTTTCTTTTCATTTTTCGATAATCTAATTTTAACAATATTTTTACTCTTCCCAATTTCTTCTGTTTCTTGTTACAGTTTAGTCAACTTTCAGATGTGATTTTTCATTTTTATCCTTCTTCTTCTTTGTTCGATGTGTTTTGTTTCGTTTTGTATTTGGTTTGATGTACGTTGATCGTTTCCGTTGAATCGAAATACAATTAACTTCGATTTGAGACACATCCTTCTATTCACGTCAAGTAACTTATATGGTTGTTAATAGCATTGAGAAAAAAAAATATACAGTAAAATAAAATTAAACGAAGAAACGCAAAATGCGCTAAAACGACCAAAGCAGTAACAGCTTGCGCGACTAACGCTCGATTGAATGAACCCAAAGAAATGAAAATGAAGAGAATTTGAACGGTATGAGTCATTTCTGTTGACATAGATGTCAATCAAATTTTTCGAATGAAACGAAATAATTTTATTTTATTTTGTTCACTTCGTCCAGCGTCTGCAATGCCACAGAACGAAACATACGTAATGTGCTCAGATTCAAAGAAAAAATTATGATAATAAAAACTTTGTAGAAAAAAAAACAGAAAAACAACAAACAACGACAATAACAAACGCACCATCGAAAAAATATCAATTTTCACTTTCGTAATTTTATCCAATGGGGTAATTGTCACTGCAACAGTCAAAATCAACTCAAAAAATCCTGGGAAACATAATGGGAATTCCTGTTTAATGAAAATTCCATTAATAAACTATAATTATTCGGTAGTCAGATTCCAAATCATTTCAATAACGAGCATCGCTAGTTGTTATTATATTGTTGGTGGTGATTCTGTCTGTTTGTTTTTATTTCAGGATTTTGGACCGATGGCTGTCAAATGACTGATGTTATTATTTATTTGGCCGTCGGATTGATGTTTGAATTATTTTCAAATAGACTTGATGCGATTGTAATTAAAAGTTGGGTGTGAAGGTGACCAGTGACCAGATTTAATTTTCATCATTCATTCTGATTGGCATAAAAACCTTTTTTTTTCGATATGATGCCTGTGACAATCATTACGCAATCGAACAATTTTCAAATATAATCGATTATTTTCGTCGATGTTCGGCGCTCTATTTTCTTTCATTTGGCCAAGCATTCTTTAATGTCAGTAACAACGTGTATTACTTTGACATTTGTGGGTACACGTAAACATTAATTATACACTCATCATTATTTCGTTCATTTTATGATCATTTCCATCTTTCATTTCTTTTATTTTTTTTTTATTTTTTATACCAGGAACTCTCTGATTTAGCCACGTACGCACAAAACGAAGAGCAGATAAACATGTGTTAATCATCAAATGTCAAATAGAAATAAACTACATCGAATTAATCATAAAATGACACAATATCTAATGGTTCTTGGCTATTTATAAAGAAAAGGAAATCAAATGGATGAACGATTCAGTTTCATATGGCACATCGATGGTTAGGTACGATAGATTTGAATTATCATTAAATATGAATATCATTTGTTTGCGTTTTCATTGAAAAATATATTATTATTATTATTATTGTTGTTGTTGTTTTCATTATTTATGATTGAAGTGTTCGCATCACACTTGAATAATTTTACAATGGCCGATTCGTTAAATATAAATTTCATATTCGAATATTTTCGATGGATGAAAATGAAAAAAATGAAAGAAAAAACATTGACCAAGATCGAACCCGACTGATTTGTAATATTTGAATAATTTCTATTCATTGCTTCATTTATTCAGTTTCTCTAATTCGGCTGTCTCCGGTCTATGGTCTCCGACATCAAAGGTCAATTGCATTTATTCATTCCATTGATTTCCTTTTTTGAAAGCGATAACTATTGCATGGTTTCAATGCCACTGTGTGATCATTGATATTGAATTCAAATTATTTAGATATATCAAGATTGTACAATCATACGAAATGAAAATTTTCTCTCATTTCTCACATGATCTCATTACCAATTCCATGTGTGACGAACGTTATAGTACAAATAAATAAATAATCAGCATATTTTGTTATTTGCATTGACATTTTTGATATTTTACTTGTTGCTATTATCGACTGTAACACATGAACTGACTGATAAAAATCAACTAAAAACTCAAAATAACTGGCAATTTAACAGAAAATCAAAAGAAAAAAACATTTCACCGTATTGAAGGACATAAAGAAGGGCGATTTTTGTCTATTTTCAATTTCCATTGAACTATCATATGTGTGTCCTCTCTATGATTCTCAGAATGAAATATATAACCAGGAGTCATGGAATGACCGGTTATTATTATTTATTTGTGCGTGTGAGTTCTTCAGAAAGATTTATATGTGTGTTGTACGTAGGTTATTCGGTATTGGTTATAGTATTATTTATTTTTCTTTTGATTTTCGATTTGTTTCTTTTCCTTTATTCAGGATTCTAGTTTTCATTTTTTTTTAGTTCATTACAACAGGCGACAACACAAAATTGAATGGATCATTCAGTCTGTGTCTAGCATTATATTTGCCTCTATCGATGCCACATCGAAAGCTGAAGAGGATGAGCCAGCGTTGAATGTGTGCAGAAAATAGCAACTACCGCTCTCGGCAAACAACAAAAGCAAATGAAAGAAGAAAAAAAAACAACAACAACAACTCGAAAGGAAACAACATGATAACGAATGATTGCATTCGATATATGTATTTAAAGAGACGGTCGGCCACATGAACGCACAATGTGTTAACGTATGCGTAGAATGTGTGCAATGTGCAGTATGTTGCACGTTTCAACAGAAAGAAAAAGAAGAAGAAGAAAAATTGTGAATGAAATAGTTTGTGCCTCATTGTATGTTTCCTTTTTCTGGTTAAATATCAACACATGTTTTCCACAAAAATTAGGAAATAGTTTTCATTAATCGGCATTGGTTTTTTTTGTTTTTGACTCTATGACTTACCTCGCTTTTGCATAAAAGTGAATAGATCGTCCAAGAATTCCTTGCGTTTTGGTTCATCGCTGATTTCGTACAACTGAAATGAATAAAAAGAATCGGATAAAGGAAATTATTAGTTAATGTTGTATGCATTTGTGTAAATAATAATTAGACAAACATTGAAAGACATAAAGTCGAAGAAAAATAAGATCGAAGAATTGTTTGCTGCATTAAGATTTCAAATTATCAATATTGATTGAATAAATTACATATCAATTTCACTGACAGAAAATGTACACACACACACACACACACACACAAAGTGCGTGTCTTAATGGCATTTTCTTACAGAAGAAAAAATCTTGTCGGTAATCGACCGAATGTGTTAATGTTTTCTTGCAACTTATTATCAATAAATCGAATTGTAAATTGAGAAATGTGTATTGTGTATTCCCATTGCATGTTTAATGTTTGCATTTCAATGGTTTTTTTTCTTCTTTTTTTGAAAAATGAGTGGGCCGTTCGATGTTCGATGGTAGATTGGTTTAATAACCAGAATATGAAATGACACATTCGATGCATACCGTGCGATGCGTAATCCAAATATTGAATTCACTTTGCTGTTAATCATTTATTAAAACATTAAACGTTGAAATAAATTACAGATCAATGAAATAATCTCTTGTTCGAACAAATAACCAATAGTTTTCATCCATTTTGTTCCATTTTCTAGCCGTTTCACACTCGATGAAACCATAAATGCGCATACATAGACAAATATTTGATTCAAATGCAAACAAACGGCTGGCTTCTTTACTTTTTTCTGTTCTCATAATTTTCAGATTTAGTTGATTTGATTGAAGATGTTAATGTAAAGGACTAACTCTGGATGGCGTCAACAAAAATCGATGATCGATACCTCTAGACAATTGATTCGGATGTAAAACAGAAGGAGACAACCAAAAAATTTATTTATTTCCAATTCTCAACTCAATCGAAATAGTCAATGTCAAGAATATAAGAAGAAAATAGAGAGAGAGAGAGAAAAAAAATGATGGCAAATTACTCAGTGCAATCATTTTCATTTCCGGAATTTGAATGATGTGAACGATCATCATTATATTTTATATTGTGACAAAGATTTTTCAATTAAATTGTAGAGAACAAGAAAAAACGAAACAAGATGATCCCTAAATAGTTATCGCAGCAACACAATAACAAAAACATAACGAAAAGAAGAAAAAAAAAAGACCAAAGAAAATTATAATAAAAATCTTATTGATTATGTTGTCGTGAAACTTGAATTGAATGTTGCGTTCTCATATGGCAAAATAAAACTCTAATTTTTTACTAGTGCCTAGTGCCTAATGAAAAAGAAATGGAACGAAGTTTATCGAAAACAAATGATGGAAAGAGTGAGGAGAAAATTCCCTTTACATGCAAAAAGAAAAAATAACATGACATAATATGTTTCATGTTCTACTACAGAAATTTCATTGCCCATTCAGCTCTTCACAATATGAACGAGTTAAAGGTAACATAAATAAAAACTCTCAATATTCTGTATGAGATCAACATATAATATGAAAATCTTCCATCTGTGCATTGCGTTTTGTTTGAGAAAAAGGAGGAGAACACAAATCACAACATATTCAGAAACGGTCACTTCAATTATTATCAATACTGATAATTGCGACAAATTTTTTTTCTTTGGTATTTTCGTTCTGGTCAAATAATAACAGGAATTGCCAATGAGAGTGTTGACGACAAAAACTATACAATAACCCATTGAAATGGGTTCATTTCACTATAAGTTCATTGAAAAAACGAGTCAAACCAGCCAGCCAGCCATTGCGTGAGAAGAAAAAATTTACTTCATTTTACATTACTAATTCATTATTCGGAAATACGGAATTTAACTGAAAGTAAAGAAATGGACACTGGACATTCGTGACGATGGACCTTTTTTGCCGATCAATCAGAGAAAATTTATGCTATGAAATGGAATTAACATGCGTCTTATTGATTGCTCGGCTTTTATTTTCGACAATTTTGTTTTCCTTTTTTTTGGGCAACGATAATAATAATTTATTATCGAATCATCATCCGACAAACATTTTAAAACAAAAATACGAATCGCCAATTCAAATGCGTCATTCAAAGAAATTAAAATTCAACGAAATAAATTCGATAATTCCCATATCAATTTATTCACCATTTAATTGATTGTTTTTCAAATCACCTTCAACACCATGCCGGTCATACCAATACTATTCATGATCGCAAAAATGGAATCGAATGAAAAAAAATGAAAGAGAAACAATTTCGAAATTTACTCAACTTATTAATATTGAATTAGCAATAATTATCAATTTAAATGTGGTTTGTTAATAACGTCCATAGTCGAAATGGTTAAGCATACACATTAACAAGAAAATTTGCGTATAACTCAACAATATCACACGTATTTTATCAATTGACCAAAAATTACATCAACACAAAACCATAATTGATTTATTTACGTTCGACGGTCCTTCTTTTCATCTTCAATGAAACGTTTTCTCTTCTGTTCCGTATCACACAATTTCGTATCATAGTTTTTTTTTTTTCGTATTTTGATTCGAATTCAAAGTTGGCACCCAATTTGTGTACTTTATATTGTAAACAATCGTTTTTTAGTTTTTATTCTCTTATTAATGTTTTTTTTTCTTCTTTTTTTTCGTAGTACATGACGCATACGCTGAACCGCGCCGAAAAAGTAGATTAAAAATGTATGCCGCGCTTTTTATCACGTAATTTTTTCGTTGTTGTTCAATAAATAAATTTCGATTGTTTAAATAAAAGATTGTCCAAATCTCAGCAATCCAGTTGTTGCTGTTATTATTAAATCAATTTACAATTGGATAATTGATTTCTCTTGAATTTGTAAAATTTATGACAACAATCAATGTAATCATTAAAAAGTTGATTAATGGAAGACATTCAAACATCGTTTGTCGCATTATAATGAATGCATCGAAGGCAACAAGATCAACAAGGTGTCAATATGAAATAATAATATACATGAAATACCTCCACACAATTATATTCATGTCGTTAATAATAATAATAATAATAATAATAATAATAATACACACTCAACCATATTATTTTGCTTGTTGACTTCGGTTCAATGGAATGTGATCGGTTCCTTTGTGGATTGAAGAGGAGAAAAACGTGTACAAAGCGATAACACGGTAAAATAAGCAAACAACAAAATATTTATAAATAGGGTTGCCAGGGATACAAAGACCAAAGAAAGGTATCAAAAGCAAAAAGGGCGAAACCTACAATGGGTTCAGAAGAGCTTGTATTTGCTCATTTCTTCCCTAATTCTATTTCATATACGATGATTTTGTGTGCGTCGTGTGCTTCAAATATGTTTCGGTTGCATTTCACAATGAGTGAAGAAAGGACCAAAAAGAGAAAAGAATCGCCATTCGGTAAAAAAAAACCCATTTAGAGTATAAAACACGTGCTACTAAATACATACAGTATAGTTTTTCTAAAAGGACCACTTTGGTTTCCGGCAAAATTGATCCACAAATGAGAAATGATCCTTTTAGAGAGTGGTCCTTTTATTGAAACTTTACTGTAGCTCTGTGATTTAGTAGTAAAGAATCAACTACAATCGGTTGAGGTGAAAATAAAGAATAAAAAATAGAAAAAAAAAGAAGAGAGAAATGTAAGCAAGCAACAACCAAAGAAGCGATTACGATGACACCAATCAAAAATACATTTTCAACAATGGAATGGAAATGATTTTTAGGGTGAATCTCTTTGGACATGGAATAATACAATAAACAATCAGGTATATTTTCGGGTCCGAAAATTGTTTCCGTTTTTTTTTTTCCAAAATTTATGAGAATTTGATTATGTGCGATGTGTGTCATCATATGTTTGAAGTATAAAGGCGCGAGATCACATGCTGCCCAGGATTAGTTAAATAATTTTTCCGTTTGTATTCCGATAATCCGTTTGTTGAAAATTCGCATACATTTATTTGTACGTAATTGAAACGGTAAATGACTGCATGCCAACATTGTCATTCGATGAATTGAAAGTTGAAAGGTGTTAGTGAAAAGATTTTCCACCTTTTTGTTCCAATAATATAATATTTAAACTTACTTGTATATTCGAATAATATATTAATAATATGTAATAATAATAACGGCCGTTTTTTCATCTCCTTGTCTAATTGAGTCATGAGATGTTGTCATCTTTCGACTAGTTAACAAAATGAATGATGAGGGATATTCATTTGTCATTCATCTTTTTTTTTCGAAACATTCAAATTCTATTGGAGTGTTTATTCATTTTCAATTTAGAAAACTGGTTCGAATGTGGTCGCATCAAATCGCATTTTCCATTTACATCCTCAACAATTGGCTATTGAAACAATATCGCAAGTATTATTAGTATTGAATATGTATATTGAAGCATCATATGCTCATTGCTCATTAACAACTACTAGATTATGAGATGATCGGAGAAATAGGAGGAAAATAAAATCCAAGCAAAATAGTTAACTGTGCGGCCTAGCCATATTCAGCTGAATACCTAGCATCTATTTGTTCTATTTTTATTGTTTCGGTTCTCACGCCATGTACATTCGGCATTCCGAAATATATGAATTAAATTCTGTTAATATATTTTCACATTCATCGTCATAATTCTTTCTTTTTGTTGTATCGAAGAAGATCAAGTCATTTTCAGTTGAAAATTTTGTTGCCACTTCTTTTGTATAAAATATGTGCGCCGCGATTTGCGGCATTTCAATACACACACATATATTTAAAAACATTGCACGGAACTAAACGATATTCCAATATAAAATACATGCTATTAAAAAATGAAATTATAAGAATCAAATTGTTGTGGTTGAGTTTTTCCGCTTTTTTCACGCGCTTCAGCCCATTTAGTTCATTGTTTATGGTTACAGCATTAAATTTCTCATTGTTTGGTGACCGGCTATGGCTACAGCTACAGCTATGGTTTATGGGAGTACAATATAAAATGTACAATAATTCGATTTTGGTTTTTCTTCATTTTATAATTTCCTTTGAAACACAACCGATCGTTTAACACATTGTAATTAAAAAATGATCGGTTTTCTTCGGATGACAAATATCTAGTGATGGATATATTTCTCATTCTCCATATATCTATAGAAAAATACTAAACTGAATGGCTGCATACATTTTGCAGCTGGATTTTTTGTGGAAAAAAACAAATCCATTGAATCAGATGGATTTAATTTTTTTTTTTGTTTTTGTTGCTGTTGGAGAGAATGGAATGGTCAGTGCCAAGAGCCGATATTGAAATACATACAAAATATCAAATATAATAACAATCACACTAAATGCGATATAATGAGAACAAAAGAAATTCCATTGTTTGTGTTAAACGCGTTAATCATTATTCATTCGAATCGAATAGTTGAATTGGTCGACACAGACCTTAATCATTTTACATTCTTTTCAAATTATGATTATTTCATTTCTCAAACTGAATTTTTGTTTTTTTAAATGAAAAAGAAAAAGAGAATTAATAGCGTTTATTTGGCCACATCGGATCGAATTAATATCAAGTGTCGTTGGTAGTGTTTGTTGCTGTTGCTGTGGCTGTTGTTGTTATTATTATTTTTATTGTGATTTACCAATTTACAAGGGCAACGATGCGAACATAAACACAATCGATTATAATTAAATGATTACATTATTCATGTTGCACACGGGAATCCAGCGGCCCAATACAGATAGACACACAAAATACGATTTTATATTTAAATACAATTCGTACATTAATTGTGATTTCGTTGATTCTCTTTTATTCGTTGATCCAATGTTTCAGTTTGATTGATGAAACTACAACTTTATTTATGATAAAACATAATTTTTCTCTGAATCTCATCGTTCAATGTTTGGCGTTCAACTGGAACCTTTTGCCAGTTGATTTCCCCCTTCCCTCTCTCTCTCTC
>GL501518.1:1532573-1588218 GCA_000149185.1 Mayetiola destructor
CCTCCTCTCTCTCTCTCTCTCTCTCTCTCTCTCTCTCTCTCTCTCTCTTCTCTTTCACTCCCTGTTCAAATCTAAATGAATCTTTTTGATTTTATTTCTGATTCATTTTATTCACACACAATTCGAACAAATTGAAAAATAAATTCCCATTTATATTATTTTATGAATTTATTCATGTTGTGCCGTTTAATGAATTAAAGAAAAGACGACGATGAAATGTATAAGAAGAAGAGAAAACGATCGTTGCGATGCCCGAGTGCCGGTGTCAATGTGTAGACACACAACTCGTTTGATTTCTATCAATCTTATATCTCTCATCGCATCAAACATCCAACTATCCGATTATATTAAGCAAAAATTGTATGTATGCCAAAGGAATAAAATAAAATGAATTCAGAATCGGTAAATCATAGCGCATCAATGCGCACATGAACTAAATCATCCGAATCATTTGAACTAATCAAAATGTTTGTGCATCAACAAAATAGAGTAAAACGAGTCTCTCAGTGCAAAGGGAGTGATCATTGATCATATAAAATATATTATGGATATGGATATGAAAGTATGGCACTTGATATGAATGCTGTGCTGAAAAAAAAAAGAGGTGGAAGATTGACGAATAAATCAGAATATACAATCAAAAAAGAAAAACAAGAGAGAAAAAAGATCGAGAAAAACAAATTAGATTTTTTGATTAATTATCCGAATTTTAAAAGGTGGTCGAGCATCATTCGAATCCAATGATTCGCGTAAACGATCCAATGTTGATCTGTGCTGGACATTACATGCAATGGTACACTATGATTTTGCGCTCATTTGCCCATCAAACGAAACAACAAAAATATATGTATAAACCGATATATTGAATTGAATTGAATCAAATACAACCACCAAAAATTCACGCACATAATAAAATATAATAATTTCTCAAAATGAACCCACTCAAATTCAAATAAAAATGCGTAATGAATCAGAAAGAGGAATATAAAATCAAATGATCGATTCGATATGAGTTTGTTTGCGTACATCATTATTATTCATATGGCGGTACGCATGGTTCGTGGTACATGGTATGTAGTACGTATTACAGTATTACACCTCTTTTCCTCTTCATTTTTAAAAATTGATCAATTTGTGAGTATTTTCACAGGCAATAAGGTGGAAAACTTATGTTGGTTTTTATAATGTTAATGGTTAATGGTTTTGATCTTTTGGGTTTTTTTTTCATTTTCTTCCTCTTCTTTTTAAATAGATTGTAGAGTGATTGTATGCGAATGAAACATGGAGAAAAAAGGAAATGCCGAAGTATCGAGTGTGCTAATTGCGTGCATTTTCATATTTGTTAAACTATTTATATGGCGTAGTGTCATTGTGTCTGCATGTGTTTGTATTTTAGTTTACACTGTATGTGCTGAGTGAGTATTTTTCCGTGTCACCTTTTGATGAAAAATCCCAGCACTTACAATTCTTCGAGCCATTCCGAACATTTTGGCTTATTAACTACATTATAATTCATAAATATATATATATATCAAATGAAAACGTGAAAATGGTGGAAAAACATTATGCGCAGACAACAGACAATACAGTTACAAACAAACAATAATAATATCGTAATTGACCAAAGAGAGAGAGAGAGAGAGAGACAGAGAGAAAGAGCAAAAAAGAATCGTATAATGAATTCATTGGTCATTGGTTATTTAGTATAGAAATTATCATCTATATAAATGGATTGGCCGGTGTTTATATTACAATATTATATGGAAGCTCATGTTCCAAGCCACCTAGATACATTCCATATATTTCGAACCACAGAATAATAATAATAACAACAACAAAAAGACACGAACAGCGATAATGAGAATAAGAATAATAAGATGAATTCTTTAAACAATGGTTCATGACCGTATAAATTGGTAATTTATGAAAGTGCAAGACCCGATCAATAACCAAAAAAGATTAATTAGAAAAATATCATCGGGTAACAACAACAATTTTCTCCGTTTGAACTCTCATATAATTAAAACAAATAAACACATAATAATCTAATCGAAATACACGCATACGCATACACCATCGACCACGCATCGTGCATCGTACATCGTACATCGTACATCGCATACCGTTTAACCAAAATGGTCAAACATTTAGTAATAATGAATGTTAAATTTTAAAATAATGAAAAATATCGTATTGCCAAGTTACCATACAATACACTATGCCATATACCATGACCGGCTTAGCATGACCGGTGAATAGTTGAATGCAAACTAGTATTGGTATATTCAAAACGTCATTATCTCGAATGAAAAATTGTGGATAATTTTCATATTTTGATGAGATCGTGAATGGGCGGAATTGATTCCATAAAACAATTCAATTAATATACATTAAACATAAAACATTAAACATTTTGTGTGTATGTTCAAATTTATTCCCCTTCATTTTATTGGTATACCTTTTTGGCATACACAGCGAATCATTATACAGCGAATCGAATCTGAATTACAGAATCATTTCATACAAATTTGTTTATGTGGCCACATTACAGATTACAGAACATTTTGAATGACAGCTATTTATTGCTCATCATGCGGTTTTGGTGGTCTTACCGTCTATGAAAATGGTCTTCTTCGTACCATCATTTTAATCGTTATTTCTGTTATTTTGGATGAATGAGGTGAAAATGTATGGATGCGAAACGAGCAGGCAAGTGAATGAACGTGAATATTAGTATATATATATATATTGTGTGTACGGTGTGCGTGTGCAATTTCGAATGATTCGCAATTTCAATTATGTCAATGAACCAATGAGTGCAATGTGCTTTTGAAATGATGAAGTGAACACAGTAAAAGATGCTAAAAATGAACGAAAATTTGTTAAAAGTGCTCATTTCTATAGCTAAATACAGAAGCCAATATAAATATATGGATTCGATTATATATTATATGCATTCAATGCAATCGAATAATAACAATCATGATTCGGCAGATTTTGGTTGCCTTCATTTTTTTTTTCAATTTAAATTTTTGGACAACGAATTCGAAAAATATAAAATTGAAATGAAATTAATTCATCGCTGACATAAAGTATGTGCTCGACATCATAACTCATAACTCAGACAAATATAAATAATAATAATACATATGTTAATAATAAAAAAGAAAATTCAGTTCGCATTTTTGATGAAGTGCATAGTCGATGAGGTACAACTGGACCCAGTTATTTTTTCAAAATTCAAGTACCTTCAATCGAAATGTATGTTTGTTTTGTTTATTTTTCATCAGGTAAATCAATTGTTGGGTGCTGACATTTTGTATACGGGTTTTCTCCTGTGTGTCTTTCTTGTTAACATAAGACGATCAAAAAAAGGTGAAATACCGAATTTAATCAATTGACTCATCACTCAACAATTCAATTTATTCCGACTGAATCTGATCAATTTTGTTTGTTTATTTTTGTATGGCGTAGCTTTATTGTTGCTGGATTTGCATGAACAAGTTTTTGTGTCCCAGGTCGTATCGAATTATTTGTTTTTCATTCATTCTTTCGATTAATTGAACGTGTGATATTTCTAATTGAATAAATGGTAATAAATGCTCGGGAAGGGGAAGAAATAGAATGGAAAAAAAAACATTGAAAAAATTGTCCATTCATTATTTTTATATAAAAGCTGGCTCAGAAAAGTGTGGCCCATCATTTTATTTTGGTGTGATGGTTATAAGAATATGAAAACAGTAGTATTGTTGTTAAAAAAAGCAACAAATTCGGCGTTTAATAAAATGCTGTTGTTGGCTCGTGAATATATTATCTGATGATGATGAAGCAATTTATGTCAAGTAGGTAAGTCATCACCATCATCATCATCCGAGCCATGACAGTGAATTCAATTGATATTGAGTGCATGGTATTTCAATATTACCTGCATTATAATTTCAATATGATGACCGAATGAATGTTACGATCATGAATATCTTCTTTTTTTTTCGTTTGCTTCATTCATTTGATTCGTTTTATTTATGGACATGGTGGTTAGCATAGTTGGTCGATTGAAAACAGTTGTTTTGTTGTCATCAGTTTTTGTTTTTTTGGAGCTACTGTATTATTATTTGAAATACGAAAAAGAAGTTACACCTTCATTGGCTCGTATTCAACTATGCTTTTTCTTTTAACTGGAAGAAGCCGCCAACACCTTGTTGTATGATGAATTTGAATTCGATTGGGTATTTCAGCATAACAATGGTAACAACGAATTGCTTATTAGCTTTGATAGTAGAAAAAATGACGAAAGAAATTGAAAATCGAGAACGCAACCACTTAAAACTCTCTCAACAATTATTATTATTATTATTATTATTGTTATTTTTATTATTCTATTAAATAAACCATTTCACATTCAGATCACTCACATTAATCGATTTTTATACCTCTGTTTATGTCGGTCTCTCATAGTTCTGTTTGAGCTTCCATTAAATTTGAATCGTTCATAACATGTTTCGCAAGTAATTTTTCATTTTTCTACTTATGTTTTCCATTGACTTTTTTCTTTGATCCAAATGGAAATATACTAATCAGTTTTAGCACCTTTAATTATCAGCCGCTCATACTATCAGACACAACAATTGTACATTGAAATTAACTGTTCAGTTGGTTTTGGAATTTCACTTATGAAATTGCATTCAAACAATTCAAAAGAAGAAAAAAAAACACACACACAAATAAATTCGAATGAAATCGATTGCAGATCCGTGGGAAATTTGCTCATTTAATTAGCAAAAAAAAATATATGCGAAAAAACCTACCTGAGTTATTTGATCTTTTTCAGACATTATTCTGAGTTTATCATTCAAATTCAGTTTATCATTATCTTCACTTAAAACTTCAATTTTATCATTTGAATTCACTTTATAATTTCCTTCAGTTAACATTCTGAATTTATCACTTAAATAACAATCTATCGAAGAATAACAATCACAAACGATTTCGTTTCGTTTCTTTTAATAAATTATAGATTTCTTTTGTTTTCAATTTTTGTTGATGGACTAGCAATTAATTTTATTCCGTTTTTCTTCTTTTTTTGCTTCGAATAAATTTGTAAATTTATTTTTTTACAAAATAATTCGTATTATTTTGAGCACAATTTGTATTAACATTTGAAATTCTATTTAATAGTTTTATTCTTAACAATGTTCTTAAATAACGTTCTTAAGCAAAAAAAAATTTCAGTTGATAAAATAGATAAGAGAGTTATCAATGCAAATTTTTTTTTCACATGTCAAAATATTAATAAAAGTGACAAAATTTACAACCACTTCGATTTGATGTCAAATGTAGACTGAATCAATGATCAGACGAAAATATATTTATGCACTTAAGGCTCTGTATGTAATGACAAAAATATCAAAAACATATACTAACAAACGATTTTTGTTATTTTTCGTTTTGGTTTGATTTTCTTTTTTAATTTTTCGTGTTCGTATTTTATGATCGCAAAGGGATCAACACACATACAAGCGCATAAATAGAATAAGGATGGAAAGTAGACAATGTATATGCTATAGAAGCATCAAAAGTCATAAAAACAAAACGAAAATCTACCTAAGGCTTATACATTAATCAATGACTGTATTGGTATTGGTATTGGGTATTGGGTATTGGATCACTATTGCTCTTTCTCTCTTTCTCTCATTTTTTTTCTTCTTATTTTATGTTTTATCTGCTTTCAACCTACGGATGCTTATACGCAGGACAACTGAAAACTAATCAACCCTAATCGGGAGCAGCAAAAGAGAGACTGAACAAAATAGATATAGAGAATGTGAAAAAAATATCGCATACAGCATTTACAATGGTAATGAAATAAGGGAAATTTTTAGAAATAAAATTTTTCTTTAACATAATTACATTAAAATTCACATTTGCTATTCTCAATTGGTGTTGGTGTAGAGTGTAGTTCTCTTCGTATATTAACTCGCTGGGATACGATAAAGTCAAAGAGAAAGGAAAATTCACATTTAACATCAACGGGGGTCTTTTCAGAAACTTCACTATCATCACTTTTGTTCATTCTATTGACTATCGTAAAGATTTTGCCTACTTTTTTATACTTTCTTCTGTTTGCTGAATTTTTACTGAAATTTTTCAATTTTGGTTTTTTCTTCTGGGACCATATCATCGATGACAAATCATCTACGATGCATTTGATAAGATTTTGAATTCAAAATCAATTGATTGATATCATCGCGGAAATTTAGAATTGTTCAGCTTGTAACAACTACTTGTATAAAAGATTCAAAAGTCGGCAAAAATGAGTTACCGAAATATTGATTTAAACATGAACAGTTAACAAATCGACACATGTGTCCAATTGTAGGTTTTAAATATATTTGTTTCTTCGTTCCAAATGTTGAGTGTATTCTTTTGTCTTTCATGCAATGGATTTTTTTTTTTTTTGGCTAAACTTTATTCTCTTCTTCATAACGAAAAAATCTTTCATTCTGGCAAAAATAAATGAATTTTGAAATGTTGACATTCAATGATACATGCAATGTTGAAAACAATCGAACCCAAAAAATATCGTATTTGGTAGAAATTTACGATACCGGCCAAAGTGCATGAGGGGTTTTTATATGCTCTTTTTTTTCTTTTCCTTTGCTTATGATTGGCATTCGTTTGTTTTATTATTACTTATATATTCCCTTTTATCTTGACGATTATATTGCTTATCCGTCTCCGAAGCAAATGAAAGAAGTGGGAATTTTTTCGCATTTTAAACTGTATCCTGCGATTGACGCCATAAAAAGGGCTCAATTCACTCGATTATCATCAATTTCATTTATGAACTGTGTTTGTGTGTGTATGATCTGTAATCAGTGATCAATGATCAGTCAGCATTTATTTATAGAAATAGTACAAAATCTGAGCACTATAACATGTTATAAGATGTAAGAAAAACGATGACTAGGTCAATGTCAAATGCATGATCCAATGAATTTTGAATGCGTTCATACACAGACAAAAATTAATTTTGAAATGAAAATCCCGACATTTTATTGAATGAACGTGCGTAAAATGGGAAGAAATAAATAAAATTAACGGTCTGGAATTATTTCATAGTTATAAATGGCGTCAATTGCTTGCATTCGATTTCAATTTGATCTTTGTTGAATCCATCATTCATTACCAAACAGCTTGCCTGTCCGGATTTGCCCTAATTTCGAGTCTATCAACAGTTATATGAATGCTCTTCAATATGCGGTTGTTGAGAAAAACGAATCAAGTCCAAAATCAACTGCATTTTTATTCAATTTATCATAAAAACAAGACCAAATGCAAGGATAAAGTGAAAGATAAAAGCGAAAACGTTCCATAAAATTTCAGCCACATAATTTCAAATATATTTATCTATTTCCGTCTCTTGTAACATGCATACATTTCAATATCAAAAACGTTTAGTCAATTTAGAAATCTATGCGATCAGTAGCCGAACGAAAAGAGACCCAAAAGAGAAATATTCAAAAATGATTTTGTGTGTGTGTGTGTGTGTTGTTTTTTTTTCGTCGTATCTCTCGAATCAGCATCAAGCATCACCATACATGGGGGTGACATTTTCTATGCAATAATAAATAAAAGTTAATATGAAACATATGTGCGATGCGTGTACATTGTATATTGTGTATTCAAGATGAAAAAGAGAGACAGAGACAACATCATATCCAAAATTCAAAGATCTATGGATGATATGGTAAATGTAGCGAGTTGACTTCCAATCATGATACACCAAAAATGGAACAAATGCATTTTGGCCATTGATTTGGTAAAAATGTGACATCTAAAATTGAAAATTATTACTCATTGAAATGGATTGAAATGAATAAATTAATGAGCTGCAATTTTTGGAATCAAAATTGGCCATATCATCAATATATGCAGGCAAGTGGATTGATTTACCATTTTACCAATCTCAAGCAAATCAATTTTGATTGTTTTAACGAGGCGATCAACGGAAATCGTATCGACAAAGTCTGATTGCATTGAATTTTGATGTTATGCGAATGAATTAAAATACAATCCGATTGGTTTAACATTTTGAGTTTGCGCGCCTATTTTTCTAATTCAATTATGAGCATTATGAACTTGGAATTGAGCTTAACATTGAGGATGTATTCACTGTATCATGATCAATGATGGTTCGGTTTTATGCGATTCATTAGCGTTTATTCTGCACACGCTATGCGCACAATGTCGGCTCTTAGGAATTTCTCTATGGCTGGATTTAAGAATATCTGCATATTGATTAGCACATGCGTCTGGAATGTTATAAAATTGTTCATATGAAAAATAATGTACTAATTGCTTGAATTATTTCATTTAACTTTATGGGGCGAATACGAGTGTATGCGTGGATGGATTGTATATTACGCCATACATGTGTTTTTTCATTCATATGCCAGGATGTGATTTGACGATAGTATTAGTTTCGGATCAACAAAATCGCGCCGTATGCACAATGATTCAAAATGAACAAATGAACAAATTATGAAAATCGGTTTTGGTATGGTTTTCAATTGAATGAGGATAAGTCGATACGTTGAAGATGAAGAAGAAGAAGAAAAAAGATTATATTAATCAGTCAGGTCATTCGACAGAACAGGTAAAGTGTAGAGTATAGAATGTAGATAGATTTCATTTAAATTCTAGCATTATTCATGATATGGATATAGTATATTCATGAATTTCTTATATCTTTTTCATATGAATTCTTCGACAACAAAACAATCAGGATGGATACCGATTAGAGAAAGAAATCCATAAAAAAAAAGACAAGAAGAAGAGCACAAATCCAAACACAATGACCATTTGAGATTTTATGTTCTTTTGTTTTTTTTTCCCCGTCGTTTACATTAAGCATCAAAGAAATGATATGAAACAAAGAAAAATTGTCCATTGTAAGTGTAAATGTAAGTGTCCATACGAGGTCTTAATTGGTCTTGTGCATTTTTTGGTAATACTTTTCACTAGAATGTGTGATACGATTTTGTACATCATTTATTGGTTTTCCTTTTTTCTCTCTCTCTCTCTCGTTCTCTTTCTCTCATGCACACACTCTCTTTGTCATCTTGTTTTTCTGTCTTTTTTTTTATCGACGTCTTTATCAGGCCATAGGATTCAAGAGGAGAAAAGCTCAAAGGATCATTCATGGGCGGTCATTAAGAAACTTTACCAAATATCACCATCATATAATTCAATTCCATCCAGACATCAAATATAACTTTCTTTGAATCGATTCTTAGAATCATAAATGTCTAATTAATATTTTATATGATTGAGCTCATGAAAGGCCTGAAACAATACTAGATAATTGTTTGAGGCACTAGATGAGGACGATTAGTTGAGCTTTTATCGTATACGTGAAAAAGTGTGCATGAGACAGAGACAGAATGAAATGTATCAACCGAAAAACGTTGATAGAGGTAAAAAAAAAAAAACAAAAGAAATGCAAAGATAAATTTATTACCTGAACGATGTTAGTAAAAGAAAATTCATGGTAAATGCAATTGAAAAAAGAAATTCTACAATATTATAATTGCTGACTATAAAAAAATTGTTTTGCAATATAAATGCATATTTTATGGCCGGTAATAGACTAAAAATGCAAAATGGTAAGTCGAAGGCATTTGAAAAGCAACAAAATAAAAACAATGCACAGAAAATACGAAACGATAAGAAAAGTAACAACAATAATAACAACAATAATACCAACAACAACGACAATAAAAAAATATAAAAAATCCAAAAACACCACAGTGTATCATCGGCAATGGGCGATCGGCATACAGTATATGCCATCATAAGGAAATGAGAACAACAAAAACAAAAATGAGCATAAAAAAAAAAAAAAATTTCAACAAAATTAAATGGGACAGAAAAGTTGGTGCTTCGGAAAAAATGAAATGAAAGATGGTGAAAGATGGGAAAATTGAAAAAGAAGCTCGCAATACAAATCGAGAGGTTTGTCTATAAATTTCAAATTTTAAAATCATAAAACGATATACATATCTATCTTTTGCATTTCCTTTATGCATGAAAACGAATTCTCGCATAATTTGTATGCTTTTCGTTGATGCATATTCTATGTATGTACGTATGTGACTTTGTCCAGTTTTTCTCTTTCTTTCTTTTTTCGTCTCAAAATTACTCTATTCTCCGTTCATTCGTTGCGTTTGGTGTTTTTTTTTTCTTCTCTTCATTTCATTTGCTATTGCTTCTTATACAATCATCACACATACTGTGGCTATGGTAAAAAGAGCCTAGGCAAACACGTTGGATGTATAATGTACATTGTACATGGCATCACAACATTTATATGATGCATTTTTCATTTCAAATGAATACGAAATACATTTCATGCGCAATGTCCTTGGTCCTTTATTGAGAATTTTGGATAATTCGAAAATTCGAATGAAGCATTGAAATTGGTTCGGGGTTTTCTTTTTTCTTTCGTATCTTCTTTTTCTTTTTATTTATTCAAAGATGTCAGTGTTCGAATGAGCAGATTGAACACATTGCATAACTGGAATTTTGAACAAATATAAATGTGGTGCCGATGAGGATTGAATTGCATTTTGCGTTTATATCGAAATCGATTCAGACACTTTAAATCTTAAGGCTGAAAGCTGAAGGATGAAACGAAAAAAAAAAAGAAATGAAAGGCCAACGCGAGCACATTCACATCTACAGAATTGCTATTTAAACATTGAACATTTAAAAAGAAATTCAAATCCGAATGTATGAAAATGTTGAATAGTTTACCATCGAAGCATCGAATATCGTTCATATGCAATATGTACACTGTACACTCATACGCTACGCTGCCCTATCTCATCAATTTCACTATTCGGATCTTTTATGCCATCGATTGGTTTCGTCGAAACCCAGAGTGTTGACGAATTATCTATTTTCTTTCGAAAGAAATTTTCCTCTTAGCGTGGTCGCTTTAGTTAAGTCGTTAATACTGTGCCGATGCGCCATTAAAATGGAACAGGAAAAATTGAATCTCGTGAAAATCATTGGGAAGAGAGTGTTTATAGAACGATTAGAAAAAAAACTTCAAATCAAACTTGCATGAAATAAAGATGTTTTTACGAAATTTATCGGATATTTTTAGATAACCTTGAATTGAAAAAGTCAATATATATTCGATCGACTTATTCGAAACGCATTCAATGAAACAAAACCATTTTTATTATTTTCTTTTCATTTTGTCTGTCGTTATTTCTTTCAACTTTCACCGTAAAAATATTATCAGCAGTAACAAAAACTAAGCCCTAACATATTATGTATAACATATACGACATACGGCACACAGTACTTCAGTAGCATAAAGATTATATTGGATGAGCGGCGAATGAACATTGAAAAGAATATCTGAATGTAGCATTCTATTCAATCAGATCAACGAAATACGTTCAGTTTTAATATACTCAAAAATAAAACATATCATTTGTGTGCATTCAATGTTCAATGTTCAGATAACACGTGTGAATTGATTTTCGAATGGCTCACGCTTCTGCATTGTTGCTTTTGAATTGAGAGCGATTTTCCTTTCGAATAACAAACATCGAGGGTGTCTTAATATCCATTTAATGTGGCTCTTTTCATTGAGCACTCCGAAATTGTATGGAATCCAAAATATTGTTTAATGAAATTTATTTCGATAAATGGAATGTTTGTGAATGAATGCAGCCACAAATTGATTTATTTTCACGCAAGCTAATGGATAATTGAATAATATTAGACAGCTGGCCACTGGCTACTATTCAATTGAGTTGTTTAAAAATAAAAAATCGAATAAAAAAACCTACCTGTCTAACTTGCTTGAACTGTTCCTCGTAGCTCCAGCCATTGTTTTGTTGAGACGAACTGGACGCATCACTTGTTGTGGATGAATTTGATTCTGGATTACCTTATTGGAGGAAAATCGTGAATGAATAAGTTGACAATTTGATATTTGGTCGTCACACAACAAATCGAATGATGAAATTTGAAAAATAAAAACAATAATTTGATTGAAAAAAGAAAAAAAAACTGGTAATTACCTTCTTTTGTGTTTGGTGGATTTGGCGTAGTGAATGAGAAATTTTGTTGTTGTGATAAATTATGTGGTTGACTTGTTGGGTCGCTACCTTGTGGCATATTAAAGCCATTGTTTGGCGGTGTTGTCATGTTTCGTAGTGTTTGCATTGCAAATTCTGGATCGATTAAACCAACTTGTGCTTTTAATTTTTCCAAAACATCACCGTGTTGAAGATTCGGTAAATTTGATACGCCCATAAAATTGCCAAGCATACTTAATGCATGACTTGGAACGAACGGATGAAGACTGTATTAATAAAAGAAATTTTTTCGAAATTTGATGAAATTAATATCATTTTGTTCCGCCATTCATGATGAATCGTTTTCATTGTTTTAACCTATTTTGATAGCGATTTTTCGAAAAAAAAACAAAACAAAACTTACATGTTTGTTGCATTTGATGGTGGACGTTTCGGACTGCCAGCAAAATCTAAAGCCTCATTTTCATTTGTATGCACATTCAAATTAACACCTTCATCACTTGATTCACATTCTTCGCGTATCATATCGTCTTCTTCTCGATCGGAATGATCATCTGCATGTGAATTACTCTGCAAAATAATAATGGGAAACAAAAAGAGAGAAAAATAAAAAACCAAAGGATATTAATAAAAAATGCATATGGGTACGAATATGAAATATTTGCCTAACCAATAAGTTTTATTGAGCCTAAAACAATAATGATCGTCTATGAATTCAATGGATGTGGCCGTGAATAAAACAAAATTCCATAACTGAGATCAAAACAAATGGATATTTATCATTGGCTAATATTATTCAATTAAAACCGCAACAACCAACCAAGAAATGAAATGAATTCAAATTATTTAACGCAATCAAGCTGTGCCAAGAATTTAATATAATAAATTTTAAGTATGCGCATGCCGCGAAACTCATCAACCATACACCATACACCATCTACACCAGAGCAGACGCTTAAATTGAATGAAATAAATAACAAAAATTGTTTGTGTGTGTGTGTGTGCACAATCAAAATCACCTCAATCAAGACACAAGACACGCGACATATCAGATACACAAAACACAAATATTGAGATAATGTGAACGTGTGAAATATTATTTATATTCATCCGTGTAAAATACATGAATGCCAATGGTGAGATATTGTTGTCAATGACTTTGATGTTAATTCCATTAAATGACAAAACAATCGCTGCGATTTAAGATTTATAAATTTATTGGGTTGATCGTTCGTTTTCATTTTCGATTCCATTAAATTCTCATCTTTTTTTTTAGAAAATTAAATTAAATTACCATGGCAAATATGGCATTCGAATGGAATCTGAAAAGTGTTTTTTTTGATTGTGCGTAAAAGCAGCAGCACCAGCAACAACAAAGGCAATAAATTCATTTGATATTCGAATTTGATTTACAGCAATTTGAATACAATCCACGATTATTGCCGTGCAGTCGAATGAATCGAAAGAAGTACGATGAGAGCCAATGAAATAATAAAAAATGAACGAAAAAAAAAAGAAGAGAGAAAAGGAGAGGAATGGACAAAAAGAGAAAAAGACAGCACAAACACAGCGCAACACACACAAAATGAATGAGAGAAAATTAAAAGAAAACAAAATCATATATTGATGGGTTAAATGGTCGCGGTAACCAAGCGAAACAGCATTCAAATTAATTCAATTAACACCTTGCCATAAATAGGTGCTCTTTTCTTGGCTTTTTCGTAACGGTTTCTTGATATGAGAAATGATTTTTATTTTTTTTTTTTATTTTTAGTTTTTATTTTCTTCTTTTTCGTTCATATGGTTGAGATTGAAATGCACTTGTTACCCATTCGATCGATGAATATCTCAACGGTTCGATTTATTCGTGAATGAAAATGAATTTGTGTATTAAAAATAGCGAGAAATCTGACAAACATGGGCGCATCCATATCAAAACCACAATCAAACAAATGTCATGTTGATGGGTAAGCTGGTAAATTCTTAGTAAACTGCGGACAAATATCAATGATAAAAATATTCGTTTATTTTGTTTTTGTCATGAAGTAGCACACAAATTGGTGATATTTCTTTCTGTCGTTTCGTACATCTTAATTTTTTGCATATACTTTTTTTTTTTGCACATTCACGTTGATCATCATTTCCATTCCGGGCGTACGTTATGCTAACGGCATTTATGCGATTCGCGTATTCATAATAACGGGGGGAAAACGCGCGCAGTCTTAAGAGTTTATATTAGACATTTCAACCTGATGTTTATACGAGTATCAATTCCGATACCTTGTATTGTTATTACATTTTTGCACCTCGTGCATCGATGCACATATTTAATGATTTAATTTGAACGTCTATACCGACAGCGACTTTGTTCATAAACGATAAATGATAAATGCGCTGCACAAGTTGCTGATCCGAATTAAATGTTAATAGAATAATGTATGTCTTTAGTCTTTAGGGTGGTCTTTGATTCGAAATGTGCTTTATACGAAAGCATCCGAACAACCAAATTCATCTTTGATTTGTTTTTCTTGAGAAACGGCCGATAAAAGAAGACAACAACAACAACAACAACAGCGACAACAGAAAGAAAAAATAAAATAAAATGAAAAAAAGATTGGACCGATCTGAGCATTGTGTATTTAATAAAAATTAATATTTAAATGGAATTTTATTTATCGTCGGCATAAAAAGGCAACCAAAATTGAAATTGAAAAAGAAGAAGACAAAAAAAAACGAGAATAAATTGTGAACAGGTCGAAAGAGATTGATTGAGTAAACAATTGAAATGTTGATATAATGTCCACGATGTGCACGCATTTCGTAGCAACAATGTTAAAGCATTTGATGCATCCCATATTTTGATGAAAAAAAAAAACACAGTTATTTGATGGAGATTTGGATGTTTGAGCTAATATTTATTGTTTGCTGAAGCCCCGAAAAGAATAACAATGATCGACGAAAAGAAAAATATGTATACATTTATAAGATGCAACAAGTTGAAAATAAACTGGCTGTGAATGAAAAACTATGCGCTCTGTTCGCGTACACGTTTCCATTAAACCCATTCAAGTATTAGATTTGAAAATACTGACCAGTAAATAAACACGTTTTTAACATTTGAAACTCATATAACTAGTTTGATAGATTAGAACAGATCGTTGTGAGGAGAAAAATGATAAAATAAATTCAGTCATCGTTAAACTCGAACTGGACTTTCAGGGTGCAAACTTGTCATGAATAAGTCACAATCGAAAGAAAGTTCAACAAACGATTGCCAATATACAAAAGGAATTGAATTGGTGAAAACAAACTCGAAGCTAGAATAAACGAAGGGAAACTGGAGCTCAGTCGATTTAACTGAATGAAATTCTTGAATAAATTTAACAATCGAAAAACGACATTTCGCAACGATAATGTCAATTCAGGACTCTTGACCTCTTTCATAGTTTTCCATGAAATGTTCATTTCGAATTTATATGATATCTACTTCCATCATGAATCACGTAAACCATAAACAGCACAAGAAAAATAATGATTTATCAAATCGGTCATTCATCTTCGTTTTTTTTTTTTTGTTCAATTGTGATTGACTCTTTCGCTCTCTTTGTCTTTTTATGCATGGTTTTTGTCTTATTATTTTGTTGTTTTTTTTTTCTCCTCGATCTTATTTGCTCATTTCGTCACATATGACACATGCATGACAAATAAACACCAAACCGAAATGTGTACACATCCGTTATGGTTTCAATGTAATTTTAATTGTATATTTCGATGGCCGATATTGAATTGTGTGATCGCGTATACCATGAACATTCTCCGCTTCATTCCTTTCTCTGTCTTTCATTCGAAAAGAAAAAAAAAATACACGAGAATATCGCCTTTTCAAATTGAATTGATTGTATTTACTTAAATTAACCAATATTTATTTTCATAATTTTTTTTTTCTTCTTCTCTCGATTTCATATTTTTGGTTTTTGAATTTTAATCTTCGTTATGTGTGCTGTGAGTGTGTGTGTGTGTGTGTGTGTGTTTGAGCGTTGAGTCTTTCCTAATGAAATGCATTTCTTGTTTTGAATACTTTGTTTGCGTTTTGAATTTTAATGAAATGGAAAAAAATGAGATATTAAAGAGTATGGTAGGTTTCCTCTTTGATCATCAACCACTGTACATTTTAATCCAAATAATATTTTTGGTTGATTCGGCCCCTGGCTATTTAGTAAGTAATCTATAGTAAGTATACGAAATTGTATGTCAAATACGATTTTCACTGTGAGCTGTGAGCACCATTATCAGTATAATTTTGTGAATGAAAAAATGTCTCACATTAAAATTTATTTCTAATCAATTTCAATAAGAACAAATATATTATATTACATTTTATCAATTCTCGAAATGCATTTTTTCGATTATCAATCAAGTCTCGTCTCGCCTGTAAAAGTTTCTTTTTCTTTTTCTTTTTCCAAAAGTTATGAAATAAAATTGAATATTATCGCATTTTGAGTTCTTTTTCTTGAAAATTTTTTTTTGTTTTATTCATTTCTGCCTTGTTGATTTTGTTTTTTGGGAATTTTTTTTTTATGAAATGGTCCTTTTGTCAGTTGTGAACATCGACCAAATAATAAATGCATAAATGAATTAAATGTGCCATCCAAATGCCATACTTCATACAGAAAATTTATCAACCAATAGCTGTAACAGAACGTGTGTGTGTGTGTGTGGAAAAAGAGCCGATGAAAATGGGAGCAAAAGCAAACGAAAGAAAAAGCAGAAGAAAAATAATGCCATCGCTGACTTGTGAGAATAGAAGGAAACAAATAATATATTAGTAATTAGGTAAAAATTTTACAATATGTAAAAAAAAACACACATAGATATCATCGCCGTTATTGACTTTGTTTTGTGAAAGCTCAAAACAATATCCGGTGATAGTGTTCAAAAGATGGCCAAATATATTGACTCAATGAAATGATTTCCATTTTTTTTTTTGTCTTTTTCTATCCAATAACAAAAAAAAAAAAAACTAGCACATCGAAGAAGAATTGAAATCATTATCATTGAAACTAATTTCGAAGTAATGCATTTGAATGATCGGAAAAAATGTAATTTGGGTTTGTTTCATATGAATTTCTTTGATTTTCATCACAATTGATGCCGTTGAATTATGTTGCGTGTTTGATAATTCTTTGATCTTTTTCGATTTTTATTCGTAGTTTTTGCCTAAATTTGAAGCAGTGTTGATTGTGAATTGGATGATTTCTTGATTCGTGACACCATGAGTCCATTCCAACTGCATATTTTTTCCGTATTTAGTGTTCAGGGTGCAGTGTGTGCAACATGCACATGGTCGCGTTATATTCCTTTTTGTGTGCATTTAGTTTCGATTATATTACACAGATTGGCTTTGCTCAATTCCAAGAAATGCTTAATAGTTAAATATTCCAGATTATATATTTAACATTATTTTTTATTTTTTTTTTTTTCGTTGTTTTTTGCCTCCATTTCGTTTTTGTGACCCATGACGATATGTGAAAGAATACGACGAAAATCGAAACTAAAGCGAAAAACAAAAAGTGAAACAAATGAGACAGCAATGTTGGGTCCGTGAATGATATTCCATTTGAAAAACCATTGGCAAATGTTTTGCCCACTCGCACTCACACATGGTTCACATTTTGGATGTCTTTGCAATCGAAATACATGCAAAGTTTTCAGTTTTCAGTTTTCAGTTTTATTCCTTTAGTTTTTCGATTTTCGATTTTTCTTCATTCTGGCAATATAATGCATGAGCATTGAATATCGAGCATTACATATTCACATACAAAGATACATCATAAACCATAAAACAAAGAACCAACACAAGGATCAAGAGTTATAGACCGTAAGAATGACTGAGAAGAAGAAGTAAGAGCAACAGCAATAGCAGCAGCAGCAGCAGCAGCAGCAGCAGCAGCAGCAGCAGCAAAATACACTCATTCGACAAATTATAAATTCATTTTTCATTTCTTTTCATGTCGTTTATGTTGTTATTTTTGTATTCATACTGCTGCACTCTCGATACCCAAAATGTATATGAGTTAACATTTTTGTCGATTTCGATATGGCGACAAAAGTGGCCTCAGTTTTTGAGCATGAATAATAATAAACGATAAGGACGAAACGAAACAACACGAAACGAAAGGAACGCTAAAACAAATTTTATAAATAATTCAATGTGGTCTTCGGGATTATAAATATTATAACAATTTCTCCTTGAACTTGGGCATTGAGCATATGATGTGAGATGCAACGAAAGACAAAACGAAAAAAAAAATAAAAATAAAAATAAAGGAAGATCACACTGGCATATGGAAATTGAGGACCTTACATCGACCATTTTGGTGTTTCGTTATGTTCGACTCGTTCATTTTATAATATTATAGTTCGAAAGCGGACTCATTCATACGAAAAAAGAAACGTAGATAGAACAAATGAGGAAAAACGACCGTTGAATACATAATTTGACTGGTTGGTATCGTTTGTGTGTGTTTTTTTTCTCTCTTTCCAATAGTTTAAATACATATTTTAAAAAAAAAACCTATAAGGGTAATCTTTAGTCATTGCAATATCCATGTACGAAATGCAAAAGGATTTTGATTGGTAATTTTACATATTGGAATTCATTTTTCTGGATTTATTTTTCGTTTCTTTGGTTCTCATTTTGCATTTGTTGAGCATGGAAAATGCATTATGCATGTAGAATCAACATATTCGGCTCCTATTGATATTTCGTATGGTTAATGCATTCAACCGTTCAATGTTTCATAAATTGAATGTTATATTCCCGGCTGATGGATCTGAAGCTAATTTGGCATTTATTTAAAAATTATAATTAAGTATTTATATTTTCTTTATCTTCCTTCGACATTCATCATAATTCGATGATTTGGATTATTATATTATTCTATTGAACGGAGAATGTGTTGAATGTTGTGCCGGTTTTAGCCTGAGCATCGAATAACTATCTCATAAGTTTCAGAGTCTTGGCTGAATTGTAATAATCACATCGATAATTTTGGTGATTTATTGATGGCCCGGTCCATAAATGAATTTGTAATGAAGTGACCAAAATTGGCCGTTGTTTAATCATCGCATTATGTCATGCAGATATCTATTTGGGTTTAATTAAGATTCAATTCAAACAAAAATAATACCAATTGAACAAAATGACCATTTCAGTTGAAATTTTCGGTTCGCAAATGAAATCTAATATTTGTTCAAGCCATTTTTTCGTTGTTGTTTTCTTTCTTTCATCTCGGGTATTTATTCATCTTATTTTTCTTCTCATTTGGCGTCCGCATTTTTTGTACAAAATCTATTGTTCTAAGACGTGCTTTAATTTTAAAGCAATTGATCGATAATGGTACGTGAGCTGTCACTTGACTCGATATATAACCAAGATCCAAGATCCATTTAAGTGGAATTCCAAACGAAGATGAAACAGAAAAATGAAAAAGAAAAAACCTTCGAAAATAACACAAAATGAATTTTTACATATTTATTTAATTAAAGTCATTGAAAATGTTCATTAATTAGTCTCTCTCTCTCTCTCTCTGTCTCCCTCTATTTCTCATTTCATTGCGTAGTTTTTTGTACCGTTCTCGCCGATTTTATCGAAATGAACACTTTTTCATTCAAACAAACCGTCGTATCGGCTAATGATTAGCATCACTGTAATTTACATCATTCAATGGACATGATTATATTATTATAATATTACGATTTCACCATAGCATCCGTTTTGTGTACAGAGTGCGGAGTCCAGTTTTTTTTTTTCGTGTACGTGAAATGTTTCGTTAATTCAATTCGTGTTGCAAATTGTGAACAGCATGAACAATGATTCAATGTTAAATGTCGATTGGACGCAACTATACCAAATGCCAAATGCTAAACACAGAAACTTCAATATAAACTCAGAGACAAATAACAAAAAAATTAAATTGGTTATTTCTCATTATTCAATTTTATTTTCAACCATCGAATAAAATTCAATAATCGAATTGGATGCTCCGCCTTTTTAGCTATATTCTTTTTTTTTCTTAGCGCTTTCGAACGAATCGTTTGGTGTTTTCTTTAATTAAAATTCTTCAATTCATTCTCATTCGATAAATGTGCTTGACAATTATTTTGATCGCCTTTCCCTTCTCTGATGACTGATCACATTGTTTAGACCAATACATGTAACATTTTGAACCAATCGCAGTATATAAAACCACACACATACACACACACACACTTCGTCGCGTAGCGAATAGCAATTGTTCAAACATTATTTTATTTCCCATTATTACCGATGATATAAATTCGTTTATATCCAATATGTAAAGACAAATAGTTAAATTGTTGTTGTTGCTGCTGCTGGTTTTTTTTTTTAATTCTTTGTTGCTTTGTGATAAAAAAAGAAAAAGTAAATGAAAGAAGACATTCGAAAAATTGATTGTGTCATTTAAGTTTTTCCATGAATTCGTAGATAAAAGACGGCAAAACAAAGACTGAAGAGTCACAATAAAAGTTGAATCAGCGTAGGTTTTATCACATTCACTTATTACTATTATTATTACTATTTTAAATCGATAGTTGATATTTTCAATGTTGAGAATACCAAGAAATGAAAAAATCCATTTTGATAATGTAAAGCAATTGAAAATTGGTACAATTTATGTGACAACAGTCCCTCCACAAAAGCCAAACATTTAAAATTTCCACCGACAGCTCCTTTCAGACATTATCATCTATTTTCAATTAGATTTATTTCTGCTTTCGTTCCAAAAAGAAAAAAAATGTGTACGCAAAATGTGTAACGAAAACGAGCCATTGTCATAATTTCACTTCAATTTGAAAAAAAAAAAAAAATGAATGAAAGAAAAAAAGGAAAGATGCGAAAATAAAAGAACAACCAAATAAGTAAATATTTGAACGACAATCGTTATTATTGTAACACCTTACGTTTTCGGTTCAATAATCTTTGTGCATACACTGGCAGGTTTCTTTTCCATATGTGAATGATACGTGAGAAAAACTTTCTGTCACACATATTTATATTATATTATTGAAGTCTGTGATCGCTGATCGCACCATATAAATAAAAAAAAACGGTAATTAGAGAGAAAGAGAAAGAGAGAAATGATTGTTGTTGAACTTTGAAATATGAGAAAATGACGAAAAATAAAAAAAGAACGAAAATACTATATGAATATATTAAAATGGCGCGAACATAACAAATAATAAATAGTATTGCTTTCTCCAATTGTGTGACATTCATCCAAATGCAAGTGGAAATAGATGAGCAAATTGTAAACGAAATAAAAGGCAACCATACACCATAAGTATAAGTAAATAACATATATATTGCGGATGCAAACACAAATGTTATCAACACACTTTTGATTATAAAATTGTTAAATTGTAAAATTGTTCGAACAGCCTCATGCTCTGAATGCAAGAATAATAATGAGCTCATTTTGCTGTTCCGTTTCAATTTAATGGGAACATTTGAATTTGAATTGGAATTTATTTGTTCATCGGTATCCGATTGGATACTGAGAAACAATGAAAATTTTCACATAAACTATTGCGCATATTTGTGTCTCTGTATAAGTATTATCATCTTCTTTCATTCACAAAATGGTTCAATATAGGACCTTTTGGACGTTTCATTTTACATGCTTAACCCATCAAATCGGAACAATAATGCGAAAATATTTGATTGGCTTATTTGAACATTTGCAATTTTCCATTTTTTTTTTATCTATCATTGAATGGCTAAGGCGTAACTAAGCATAAATCAATCAAATTTGATTGCTGTTGGCCGCACACCGTGAATACAAAAATTCATATCAACGAAAGAAACAACTGCACACAGCAAAAATATTTAAATTGAATGCAATCAAAATTAAAACATAAATGAAAAATGAAAAATATTAAGAAGAAAAATAAATGAAAAAAGAAAAAGAGCGATCGAGGCAATGATACTTTTCAGCACCCAATGGGCACGATAACATAGATGGAAATTTGTATTCGTCTTTATTTCCATTTTCAATGTAAATTCTGAATATTTAATGAGTTGAGTTTCTTTCTTTGGTGGAGTTTTTCACTCGCACTCACACACACACACACATTCGGATCCATTCAAGTGATGAATAGAAGACATTTGATCAACGATGTTCGGTGTTGATCATCCATCTCTATCCACTATCCAACCATTCCAAAAAGAAAAAAAATACACATTCACATCATTTATCGATGATCTTTTGAGCTCAAATTTTGCGTTTGTAACATTTATGTTGCGCCACGAATTAGTATGAATGCACAAAAGAGGCCCCACTTCGTATTTCACTCCATGTACTCAATGAAATCTCCCATATGAATAAAATATTGAAAACTTCGAGAAATGAAAAAGAAGAAGACGAAGAAGAAGAAGAAGAAGAAGAAAGAAAGAAAAGGAAACAAAAGATTCAATTCGGCGAAGATATATTTAATATTATAGTCTCATGAGTAATGCGCAATGAGCAGCTGTAATAATGCGCAATGTAGTGTAAATATGAATATGAATTGAACATAAGTATGCACATTTCTGATCACTGAGGCACATTTCTCATCACTAACAAATACAAAACTCCGTATCCAATTAGGGTTTGACACAAAACCAAAATTTAAATTAAAATGACGGATAATTTTTTCGGTCGTTTTTGGCTAGTTTTGCTGTTGCTCAAAAACGTTTGGTCGGTCAATAAAACAAACATTATCCATTCTTCTTTTTTGGACGTTTTTTTTTAGTTTAAAAAAAAAACCTGGATCCACTTTCTTCTTTTTAAATTGACATCACATTAAAAAAATGGACGAAAACTGAAAGATACAGGCGAAAAGAAAAATGAATGTTTAGCGGGCGTATGTTTAATTGATATTTTGTTTCTTCGATAATCACGTTCCGCTTTTGTTCGCCTTTTGATAAAGTAGTCGTAAAGTACGTGTATCATTTTAATTATACAATGTCTGCGTGTTATTTTTTTTTTCGCTTCATTTTATTCTTTTTCTTTATTTCCATGCGGTTCACGATGTGGCATTGCGCCTCTCTAAACTGATGAACACTAATCCAATAATCAATACATGTTGTTCTTCAAATTAAAATATGCTATTTTTTTTTATTGTTTCTCTTTCATCGAATAAAACAAGAAACAAAAATGGCGATGTATTGTATTCTATTCGAAATGAAGATATCAAGCGAATGCGATTTTTTATTGTTTGAAATGATTGCTCACGATTTCATCGGACCGAGTGCTTGAAATCTTTGAACGAAAGCGCATTCGCATTCAAAACGAAACACTAGGCATATCAGAAATTGGCGAATTGAATAAGAGAAATGAAGTGATCACACATATATTACACGTTGCCCCGCCCAATTAACCGTGCTCATGTGATTCTAATAAGACAGACGATATCAAATTAAAATCTCATTGTGACGTGCACATAAAAGAAACACAGAAAAATCACACGCCATTAATTTTTTTCTTCTCTAAAAATGGATGACACAGCCACTACCAGCTACCAGAATACGAACGAAAACGAAAACATTCCATTTAAATTGTGGCGACTATTCAATATCCAATCAAATTGAAACTTGAAACTGAAATGACTCAGAAATAAATTAAATGTCAACGATTAATCTCAATGCAATTCATCTTTCGGAATATCATCGGGGTTTTGGGCTCAGCATCAAAATAAATTAATAATGCGGCTCAGATGCACCATTGGCCATTAACCAAATCGATACTGGTCGATGGTTGTATGCATACATATTACACATATAAACAATCAACTGGCAAACAGTTTCTTGAATTATAACATTGATATCATTCTTGTTTGGGCATTGTTAATTCATTTATTCATTGGACGGATCGCATTCATTCTTTTCATTTTTCGGATTCACTCCCGTTCCATGGATTGCTTTACTTTCTTTATTTCATTTCTTCATTTTTTTCATTTTATTTATTGTTGTTGTCTCTCATTTCTTCTTCTTCTTTCTCTTTGCACATTGTCGATCCGATCGTCAACCATTCGAATCTGTAATTGATTCGTTCTCATTTTGTGGGTCGTACATTCATTCATCCATTTAATCATTGTAATCGGTATGTTTTTTCCCCTTGAATGCTGTCAGCCAATTGAACAAGCAATTTGATCATCGTTTAGGGCCAGGTATGCCTATCTTAACAATAGTTTTGCCTTTGATGTGATCAATGATTATAATCAATTTAAACAAGTGGCGTCCGTATTGATGCGTATTATAGATGAATAAAGTGCAGGAATCTTTACACCAAAAAGGAACACACAACTTATACATACAATGTATAATGAATGAAAGCAAGGAACAAAAATATATAAGAAACAAAAACAAATGAATGGGAATACCTTCATCAAAAAGCCAAATTTAAACCAAAACCAACATATCCTTTGCTCTTTGGTACCATCGTTGTATGGACAATGAATCGAATAATTCCTGTTTCTTGCGCAATATCATTTAAAATATAATAAATTTCGACAACTGTGACTTCAAACGCGTGCTAAATGTCAAAATAGAAATCTCGAAAAGCATTTCGTTTTCCCGATTCTCTTTTTGTTGGTTTCCTTTGCGTTTTACATTTATTCTTTGTGTCGTTGTTCCGCTTTTGGTATAATAGTTTCTTACTTATTTTCTTCTTTTTTTTTTATTTGGCCCGAAATTTTGCCGTTCTTACGTTTGTTATGTTGCTTTGCAATCAGAAATGAGGATTTTTAACAATATGAATTGCATTGGCTTTTGTTTGGCTTCGGCTATAACACCGAAGTAGATACATTACATACACGGCCAATACAATATTTCACATGTGCATTGTTCTCTGGAAACATTGGATGCATTCAATTTTGTTTTGGCTGCACGAACATAATTTGAACTTCAATTTTCAAATCTGTTCATTTTCGTACCTTTTTGCTCAAGTGTTTTTTTTTATTAAATTTGAAATACATATTGATGTCGAGAAATGAGACAAACCTACTTTTATACATCCAACTGCCAGTAGTAAATTGTTGAATTTACCGCCACCTCCTTGTTGTTGCTTAGCATTTAGAATTATTTTTCCTTTTTGTTGTGCAAAATACGAGCAAGTGTCTGAAACATTCAACATTTTCTGAATCGCGTGGGTGATGATATTGTTTCGGTTTCGCTTATACATACATTTCACAATCTGATTTCAGTTCAATGCATCCATTTCTCGGTCAGATTTATGTGATATTTGTCGAAGGTGTTGACAGAATGTTCATGAAAAAAAAAACGCACACACACACACGAAAATCTAGAGAATTCGCAAATGACAAATGAGCTGCAGGTCACGAACATTGACAAATTTAAAATCTGAATAGAATTTGTAACATTTCTATTTATCACATTTTTTGGGGTCACATTCTGACAAATGTGTGCGACAAATTGGTTTATGTTACCTGAACCATTGTCAGTGTTATTTTATGTCGGATCGTACCTTTTGTTCTGAATGGAAAAATTATTATTACTTTCAGTTGGTTGGTAAATTGAGGAAGGAGAAGAAAAACAAAGCTTATCAGTTGGGTTTGTCTCTTTATTACTGTTTTTTTGACCTTTTTTCTTGGAGAAAATTTGAATAAGATGTCAAAACAATAAACAAATCAACTGACGATCCAATGAAATAGGCCGCATCCCAATATTGACACGAAAAAATTTATTCTCTACCCGGAATTACTAATTCTCTACACAATAAATGACTAATTGTGACTGAAATAAAATAAAATCGCTTTCTTGCATTTTTCCTAAATATCTTTTTCGGTCAGGGTTTATAGCGTGTCCTTTTTCAAAAAACAGAAATTTTTCTTTTTCTCCTTTTTTTTTTTTTTCTTCAGAAGAAGAAATTTTTCGGAATGCATTGGCCATCGATCGATGAACAAATCATTTAATGGATCGGAATTTGTTGTTTGTTTTTGAATTTGAAGGAGATGAAAGTGTTGTCGTGTGCCAACGCCAAGCTAAACTACTTCAAACCACTTTTGCATTGAAAAGCAATTTATTTCAACCATCATAAAATATAAGACCATTGCTTTTGAATGTTGTCAACATTATTGGAATTGACTTCGTACCGTGTAACAGCTATAGGTACCAGGTACCAGTAGACAACGTATTATTATACCACATAGAAACGTTTCGATTGAAAGATTTTCGTTTCGCAAAACACTTAATAAAATAATAACAAAACGATATAAAATAAATAGGCAAATTAGCAATATAATAATAATACATTCTATCAAATGATAAAATGTATGCGCACATTTGGTCACACAGCACATAGCACATAGCACATTGTACATTGCATATGGGTATATCATCATTGCGTTTCGTATATTTCATGTGCGCATAACACTTGAGTTTATTTGAGTCTTAGTTGAGCCGGTTGAAAGTGTAAATGTAAAATTGTAAATGGTTTTGTGCAACATAATTACGGTGGCGTCTGATTTGATGGCAAATGGCAACGCTTGTGCAGTAATGTGTGAATTTTTTTCTCTCTCTCTTTTTGTTCCATTGTACTGTTATTGACTATTGACTCCGTATCCTGGCCATCAATTCAAAACTAGTTTTTTGTTTTTTTGCTCTTCTACTCATCGAATTTTGATGCTTTGATATTTGAATGATTTATTAAATAAAATATTCAATTTAATTTTATTTGTTGATCGTTGTCAACGATCGCTTCATGTGAAACCGTTCGTATCGTAATCCATAATATGTCTGGTAAATTTTCTTCATAAGTCACAGTTGTATTTTTGGAAATTGTGCTGTTTCACTTGAAAATTGTTTATTATCTTCAATTTTCATTCCACCGCGTTGGGTGGTCGAATCGTTATATCGCAATAAAACTCAAATCAATCACAAAAATATCACTGGATTTACATCCATTTTCCACAAAAAAATTTTTTGTCAAACGTTTTGCAAACTGTGAACGATGAACTTCGAATTGCGAATAATTCATGTTTCGATCAGAAATCAACAGACCAAATGAATAATAATTGCGAACGTTATAAAAATAAAGAGATTACATTTGATATTTGGAATGACTGTCAAATTTAATTGAATGTGTCGATGTATATGAATTAAAACAAATTGGCAGCCAAATTATTTGATTATTTGCTGTGTATATATTTGGTACATTTTATTTGTGAAAAGAAAATTGGGATTCAAATAAGCGATCAATGGACGTTATCGTCTTTCTTTTTTATTTTTTTCATCTTTTTTTCTTCTTTCGAAATGAAATCATGTGTAACGATCATGTGTACTTTAGCCAATTGTAATCGATGTTGGCAAATGTACAAATTGAATATCGCGCTCTTTTCACTCTCAACAATAATAATTTATATTTGGTTGGCGATTGATGAAACCGCATGTCTTTTTTCCAACCATTTTTGTCTTTTTTCATTTGTTTTCTCTCATTTTGTTTGTTGTTTGTTACTTTGGCCTAGTCGAATACACACACACACATGACACATACATGCATAATATATACATATAATTTCACTATGGAATTGTACTATATTTTGAAATAATTCTACTTAACGTATCATCAAGCATGACACAAAACAAATGTTATTTACAATTTACAATGTTCGATTATATTTTAACTAAATTTTGAAAAATTTAAATTATGTGAAAAATGATTTACAAACAATTACGAAATGCGAATTTTTAATGCAAATCGTCTTCTGTCTCTGAATTTGTACACTCTTTTTTCGGATTGGTAGCAACATCCAAAGGGTTCATAAATTAAATGTTTCAATTTCAAAAACTATAATTTAATCTAAGATCGATTACTGTGGTCATCCGTTTATCAATTGAATCGAAATAGGGGACAAAAATTATGTTTATTTCATTTAGATGTTTGTCATCTGTATCGACACCACCATAGGAGAAGAAAGAAAACAGAAAAATTACAAACAATCACAAACATCTATGATTATCATAAGCCATGAGGTAAATGTAAACTAATGGATTCCGTGAAATGAAACCAGCAATGGTGTCAATTGTTGTTAGAAAATTCGAATCGATTCAACTAAATGGTATGCCCAATTGAAAGTGTCAAAAAAGAGATCAAATAAAAACTAAAAACCTAATAATAATTCCCACGTAACGTTTGTAATCTATACAGTTTACGAAAAATGAAATTGAAAACGGTTGGTTTGCCATCGAACAATTGAGAAAGAGTGAAACAGTGAAAGAGTGAAAAACCCCAGAAGAGAATGAGATGGCACGAAAAACGGCAAATGGCAAACGAATTGAAATTGACGTTAATCTCAATTCAAATTTAAATGCATGTTGACTTCGAATTATAATAATCAAATAACGAAACAAAATATGTAAAAAAAAAAAATTTAATTGTGAAACGAAGCAGCAGCAACAGCAACAGCAGCAGCAGCTTGATTCACAAAACACCCGCATTATTTTTAATATCATCATCTATTGTAACAAGCAGGCGAAAAACAAAAATAATACTTAATAGAATAAAAACCCATACGAAAATCTATTTGAACCATAAAAACAAGAATCAAATTTAAAGATAATCGCCATTTCATTCCCATTTTCCACATTTTGCTATGACACTGTGTTGTCAAGTTAATAATGTTGAATTTCTGATTCAAAGAAAAACAGGAAGATAAAAAAAAAAATTGCATATTGAACCCATCCATTATGGGCATACAATGAAAAAGCAATAAAAATAATTAAAAATGAACTTTCCAACCAACATTGCACCGATCTTATCGCCAAAAATTTTCAATTGAAGCAATGCTTTGCACTAGTGTGTGTGTGTGTGTGTGTGTGTGTGTGTGTGTGTGTGTGTGTGTGTAAAAACCCATACGAAAATCTATTTGAACCATAAAAACAAGAATCAAATTTAAAGATAATCGCCATTTCATTCCCATTTTCCACATTTTGCTATGACACTGTGTTGTCAAGTTAATAATGTTGAATTTCTGATTCAAAGAAAAACAGGAAGATAAAAAAAAAATTGCATATTGAACCCATCCATTATGGGCATACAATGAAAAAGCAATAAAAATAATTAAAAATGAACTTTCCAACCAACATTGCACCGATCTTATCGCCAAAAATTTTCAATTGAAGCAATGCTTTGCACTAGTGTGTGTGTGTGTGTGTGTGTGTGTGTGTGTGTGTGTGTGTGTGTGTGTATTCATGTATGTGTTTGTATGCGTTTGAATGAAAGTGTTTGTTACATTATAATGTTGTACAATTGTGAAGATTAAGTTATAAATCTCGCCTACTCATCGAATGAGTTTATTTATCCTCATGTTCGACATATGTCAATTTTCCAATCACATGGATCATGAATGCAATTGTTTTATCATTTATTTTATACTGGTTCAAGTGGTCTTTTCAAATTCACACGATCAATATCGGCCAATTCTCATTCAATCGATCAATCAATTCCAAAATGAATATGCCAACTTTGGCCATTTTGAATATTTCGTCAGAAATGTTTGACATCAAACACGGGTACCTTTTTTTTTTTGTTGAACAATGCGACGAATCGAAGTATAAAATCAATTTCAACATTCATTAACCACATTTTTCCCTCATTTCAAACCGGAATCATTTACGATTTCATTTCATTTCATTACGATCAGCTATTAATAACCTATGACGTATCGCATACACAAACATTTAATGCATTTACCGTGGCTACTCTTTGTTGAAAAGAGTTCAACCAAACAATATCCATATGTTGGTTTGAATTTTGAGATAAATTCAATTCTTTGAATGTGTGAGTTGTGCCGGTAATCGTAAACTATGATTCAAAAATCTAAGTATTTTGACTAAAATATTCCAAAATAGAGAAATCAAACAGTTTATTTCGAAACAAAATTCGGTCAATCTCATTTTATAGTTTTACTCTTTGGATTTGATTCAGCGATTTCGGAACGCACGCTCACAAACGCAAATTGCACAAAATGAATCGATTTTGAATTAGAGAGTCTTTTGGACCACCACCAGTGAGCGATGTGCAACTCACAACTCAAATTCAATCGAATGAGCAGCCCATCTCTGCCGTAAAATGCAAGACATAATATGATTAAAAATCAAATTTAGCAATTTTAAATATTTTCTTTTAAAGCAGTGGTGGGCTCAGTAGCTCATTTTGATGGTATACGGAGTAAGGCGTATACGGTATTCCTGATTTTATCTCAATTAGATTTATGGTCTAACCTGTCAGAAAACATAACAACGGCAATTGCACCTGATTTCAACTGTACCGAATACAAAACATTTTTTTTTTAAGTTGAACAAACAGAAGAGAGATCAAAAAAAAAAAAAAATCAAACATAAACACTTACCATTGGTGAATCGTCACCCAAGTCTGAATCTCTGTCGATTCGTCTATCGTCCATTTCAGTGTAGATTGGAATTGGATCACGATTTTTGACGCGAATTTTGACGACCGTTTTTGATGACGTTTTCGTCAAAATATTTATATATATCTCAACAATTAACGTTTACCGATCGAAACAAAAAGACTTTCTTTCAATTTCTGGTTGGATCGATTACACGACGAACAATACAATGATAATGATTGACATACAAAAAAATTAAAAAAAAAAAAAAAGTTGTGCGAAAATGAAAAATGGATTTTGTGACCTCTATGTTTGTCGACAACCACGTAAAATTATTAACAATAATAAAAGAATTTTATGAGCCACACTGTTCGATTTTATGCGATCGTTTGTTTTTGAAAAATTTTGATATTCCAATTCAATCAATAAAACGCTTATCTGGAATCGGAAAAAAAGGAGAATTGTTTTCAAACCAAATTTTAAATGAACGAAACAACAACAAAATTGCAATCAAATCAAATTAAACGTAAACGTGTAAACAACGAATTAGTTATTCTTAATTCTTACAATATTCAAGACAAAAACAAAGAATAATTCCTTTTTATTTCTTTGTTATCAAAATCGCATTTAATCGATTAGTGCTCTATGATTTGCAATGATGACGGTGACAACTAAATAGCCAAATGTTAATTCAAAAATCATCGGATAATTTGCGACGTTTATTTGAAAATGAATAATAAAACGGTACTCAAAAGCTGAGTTCTTATTCCAATTTTTTTTTTTTTGGTTGATTTATCGATTTGCAGGCGAATCGAACGCGAGCAAAAGACGATAAAATGAAAATGAATAGAATTGAAATAACAGTTACCTTTGTTTTTAATTCGCCGCTCTTGTTGCGACTGAAAAAAATATATTTATTATGAACTCGGATGAAACACGACTTTACTTTCGAATCAAATTATATTGAGTGTTAAATGTTCAAAGTTTTAAAGCACAAAATTTGTCTCAAACGACCGAACAAAATGCTACAGTACATAAAAAAAAAAATTGTTTTTTAATCGACGGTTCTCATCAAATGGATAACAACAGATATCCAACACAAATCGAACGTGCTCACAAAACAACTCTAATCTCATGAATAGAAGAGAGACAAAATAAAATAACTGCAGCAAACAGTTTTTGGCATTCGTCAATTGTTTCTTCTTTTTTTTTTCTCTCTGTCACTCTTTGTCGGAGAATCCAAAGCCGAGCAAAATATCACCGAATTTCAATAACGACAACATACAAATATTTTAATTATTATAATTGATTAAGTGTGCGAATCAAAAATCTTTTAAACTTTGACACATTTTATGATACTTTTTATCAATTTTGTTTCCCGGAGACTCATGCTTAACCAAACACTTATTTAAACCGTTATAGATCTCCTTTTATTTTTAACGTTGAGATTTGTTCATTGTTCATTGGAGTTGAATTTTCAGTGACGCACGCACTCACAAAATGGTCTTAAGGCAAATGATTCTATTTCAATAATTTAATCTCGATGCTCATCAAAATCATCACCATTTTTATCCATCAATTGTTACCGCTATTTCAATATTCTGAATTGCGACTGAAATATCAATAAAATTAGCACATGAGCCCCATCGAAATGAACTGTTGACGATTCATTTGAAAGAAGAATTTAATGAAATTAACTATTCACATTTGTGGCTTGGATCGTCGTTTCCTATCAATTGAAAAATACTAAAACAGATCAATTTTTGAATGTTTGGATAACCGTTTTTTTTTCTCTTTTTTCTCTCTCTACTTTTTTGCAATTAAAATAACAGTTTGGTCAATTCAATTTATATGCCGAAATCACAAAAACAAATCGATGAAATTAATTGTTCGAGATTGTTGTCAATCGGCCTGAATCTTGATTTGCCGCTGATAATAATTTCTAAATATCCAGAAAATTCTGAAGATCAAATCAAAGGAAGAAGAAAAATCAAACAACAAATATTTCAACGATAGAATTATTCGATAGAAATAAGAAAAACACAAACACACACCGCGTTATATGGATAATACCACAGCACGTTCTGACTGCGAATGATGTCGTTTTGGTTGAGAAAACATTTTCAAACCCAAAACCAACACATAGCTGCAAACACCGTATGCAAGTTATGAACAATGTACGCATACAATCAAACCGGCTGGCATGCATGTATGTAAAAATGTTAATGAGAGTATATTGAGATATCTGGCAATGATCGTTTGTGTACTACGCTTTACATAGTATTGCATATACAATGAACACACAATGTACAGGCTTGTAGATAGTGTGTGATTGTATAGTGCCGAATCAACTTCGTGAATTTTCGTAGCGATTCAAATGCTGTTATGCTATATCAATGTTGATTTCGGTGATGAAATGTGTGAGATTCGCATACAAAGAAACAAACAAAAATTCGGTATTAGTTCACCGTTCAAACAAAACGCCAATCATACGGTTTTCATTAGATATAAGATTTTTTTTTTGTCTCTTTTTCCCCTATTTCATCCATCATAGATAGTAGCTTCGTGTCCAACACGGAAATAGTTCGAAAGCAAATAAAATCATCCGGCATTCAGTATGCGAATCGTTTCAAAGTCATTTTCTAAGTACAACAGAAGCAACGCATCGCATCGCCAAATAAAATCAAAACTTTGGATTTAAACATTCGCATAATTGAAAATGAACGACAAAACATTGAACAATTTTTACTGCCTTTTTTTGAGCGAAAAATGTTTGGAATTAATTCAAATTTGCGATCACACATGTATGATTTAATGTTGTTGTTTACATGCCTAATGCATCATCATTCCCTGCCGCAATCATCGAAATAGCGAAACCCGAAAAAATTAAGGTATTCATGCCTGTGCGATTGAATGAAAACTGACATGCAAAGAGTGGGCAAAATTTGTGTAAATTCACAAAATATGAAAAACCATCTTTTGGTACACACGGTATGTGCTCAGTGCTTATGGTACGGTGTGCGCTTGTTCAATATCATTATAAATGTTGAATGTTGATGGTTGATTACATCTGTATTGTAGTAGCGAATGGGTAAATTCATGTATGTTCGGCTGGCTGACTGGCTGGCTGGCTGACTGACTGACTGACTGACTGGTTGACTGGCTCTGTATATTTTGAATTTTTCGCCAAATGGTTGGTACATGGTTGTGGTCGTGTATATTTGTTGCATTGGATATTCGACTGCGTGTGCGTCTTATAACAACCGACAACCGACAACCGAACACCAAATGTATTGAGAACGCGTTCCAAACGCTTTTACACATTTCCAATTTTATATATACAATGTATAAAATAATTATAAACGGGGATAAAAATGATAAGGTTGCTTTTATAAATGTTGACGCCTCTAAAGTAGGTGGAGTTTCATACTCAATTGTTTTTTTTTTCTCTTCTTCATTCGCCGTTTAATTTTATTTGTTTCGTGCTCATTGTTGATCATCATTCGTCACTCATGCTATAATGTTACGTGCATTTATGATTGTTGTGATATGTGGCCGTTAATATATTATTTTCTTCATTTAGAGCCCTTTTCTTTGTTCTTAGCAACACATTGAATCACATCATTTTCCAATAAAATTTCCAAAAGAAATAATCTCCAATAATAACAATAATAATTGGCCTTGATTTTTGAAAATTGAATTTCTCTCTGCATCTGTGACGACTTCCTCAAATCTTGCCTGAAATTATTATCTAAGCACATGTTGACCGTACGTTTTCAGCAGCTACTTTCTTCCTATACAAAATGAACTGAAAATTCCGACAATTCAATGTAAACACAAATAGAAAACCGGAAACAAAACCAAATCAAAAATCAAAATGCTCAATTCTATCTCATTCATTGTCGAAATGAAATTTTAAAAATAAATTTCATTCATTGATACATTTCATTCGAAAAATGTGGTTGGAACACATGAGTAAATACATCCATTAGTTCAAAAAAAAAAAACAATAAGACACGAGCAAAAAGTCTTAATCAATTCCGTCAAAGACTCAAACACGATCGGGCTGCAAAATTTACTCAATGGTAAATAATAAGCAACGACCAAATGGATGAAAAAAGAAGTAGAACAACAGAAAAAGTCAAAGAACGAAAAATGAAAACAGAACGACGACTAAATACTCAAAACAGACAGCCAAGAGATGACACAACAAACTGAAATGTGTTGGGGCCTCAATCGCTTACAATTCATTCCAATGTTTTCCTTGGATATCATTTCAATTTCTTTCCTTCCAAATGTATTTCACTGATGTTGTTGGAGTTTTTTTTTGTGTTTTTTTTTTTGCTTTCGCTTGATATCGAATTTCCGTTCGCACTTTGTGCTATGTGCGCATTATATGCTTCTATTTTCTAACTTAAATCCATCTTGAAGCTCGGAATAATTAAAATATTTAATGCACATGCAACAGGGGACACCGATAGAAAAACGAATGAATTCAAAAGCCAGATGAAAAAACAAAACTTGCATTTGAACATGACCAATGCATGTAAATAATATTGTATGACTAAGAAATCCTAGGATCCACCAAGTAATAGATTAGATTCGAATGAATTGGCACATGTGCTGCCAATAATAATTGTTCAGTTGAGAAAAAATACTTCACGTGAACCATTGAACGGAATAAAGTGTTTCTGTAGACAAAGCAGATGTGTCCGGGAATTGAAAATTTCAAATTCGATCAAAAGGAGAATAATATCGATGATGATTGAGAAAAACAAAATTTTCACGCACATTATTAAAACAAACAAATATCATTCAGTGGCTTTGCAGCATCCATTCAAATCAATTTCAAATCCAAGAAATAATCATCCAATTTACACAGAAAAAGACACAATATCTTGAACGTCGCTCATTCCCTATTCATTCAAAATATAATAATGTATACATATAGAAAATTCTTTATAAAGCACCTAGCACACGGTCAATCCTCATCAAATGCCCGTTGCCCATTCCAAATGGAAATGAAAATATTTTATATTATACACGTCTTTTGACTCATCGTTTTCTTATTCAACGAAGATTAAATCTGGAGAATTGATGATTGTGAATAAACGTTGTCCCTTCCATCGATAGCTAACAATTGATGTTGGCATCACAAAGTGTCGCCATGAAAAAAAAAAAAAAAAGAAAGAAAAAGAGAGAACAGCTAATAATAATAAATAGAATAGCAACGACACGGCGACAAATTATTGTATTATTATTTATTTAGCTCGTTTGATGTACTTACGATTGGTCACATAGCATTTAACAGCTAAACGCTGAATAGAGATTTAATTTCATTCAGTTTTTCTTTCGTTTTGGATTTTTTTTTTTATTCCATTTTTTCAATGTTGTTTGGTTCATTGGAATTTCTTATGGGCAATGGCCGGGTTTTGAGTCTGATGTCTCAACTCTTTACTTCATCCATGTAATATTCTATAATGTATAATAATGAAATCGGACAAAGAGGAAACATAATTTAGTTTTTCTTATTCATATTCCATCAATCTGCGCTACAAATTGTCATATCACCGATGACAATACCATCCTTCATATTTTCCACTTGTTTAGTGTTTCTGCTTTCAGTCTTGCGTGTCTCACTTCCTAATACATCTGGTGACAAATTGTTTTATATTTACAATTTTTTTCAAATAATAATAATAATAAAATTTTTTTGTTCTGGATTTAATTCTTTTCTTTTTGTCATCGCTTTTTTCGTGAATAATATTAATTATTTATTTTCATTTATAGGAAAAACAAAATGTTAAAGAAAAAATCAAGAAAAAGAGTTCCGACAAATAAAAAAGGCCGTGATAGATGCAATGTGCTCAATATTCCGTTCAACATTTTCATATTCCATTCGATGGCTTTTTTTCCCTATTCAACGCCGTGTTCGCGGTAATCTTTTGTTATGATTTTCTTCTGTTGGTCGTTTAATATATATATTTCTTTAGGAAAAATACTATATATTTTCCATCCCATCTCTCATCCCATTCGTTCGGCGTATGCGTATTCGTATGCGTATAACTATGAGCTTCGAGCTTCGAGCTAAATACATATTGATGGAGTGAGCTGTGTGGATTTGAGATGATTAGAGTGCGTGTCAACACAACCACTATGTGTAACAGTAATTTTTATTTCGTTTCACCGCTCAATCATGAATATGAGTGAATAAATAGATAAAGTCGATGAATCCAATAGAAATTCAAATGATTTTACTTTTAAACAAATAACATTTTAACTTTATGAGAAGAACAAAAAGAAAAATTCAAAAATAAAAATAAAGAGAGATGAAGACGGAGACTAAAATGAAAAGGCATCTAAATTAAACAAAACAAAAAAAAAACCAAAATTGTGTATAAATAAATATATTCAGAGGTCCAGAGTACAGTTGTCCAATGACCATTATTATGATGGATGTCACATACCATATTCATGCATTATATATTGTCATTAGATGGTACGCACATTTTAAGCCATCATTTCATTTTTCCGTGAATTTAATTATTAATTTGGTGTTCGTTCACAATATATTCTTTCATATTGAACGCGTGACATAATTTAACACATAATGCACGAAAAATAAAAACTCAATCATTCATTTCATTCTTACATTTTTCCCATATTAGTTATGGTTAATGGCGATTGAGTTACAGGTCAATGCCACCTTGGCAGTTTGTTTTATACATAGTATTTTTTTCTCATTTTATACAATACATTTTCAATTCCCGGTAAATATGATTGAATTCATAAATATCTAAATGAGATGGATCATTTGTTGCCGGAATCAAAATTCAATGCGGCATTTTTTGAAGAAAAAAAATGAAAAACAACATTTAATCCATTTGGGAACGATCGCTATGCCATGAGAAATGAGCTGATGATTGAATAATAATAATCGAAAAAGATTAATTTGTTATCAGCATTTCGTTTCGGGCACACCGGTTGCAAGGATATCCGATTGAGTTCCCCAGAACAGTAAGCCAAATGAACAAAACAGAAAAAAAAATGAGGAAAAAAACCACGAAATTACGATGACGATGTATCAATGAGACGTAAACGAATGAGGTGCTAATGCGCCCATCGGCCATATATGATTACGAAAAAGATATGTAGAACCATTAGATGGCCAATGTGTTAAGCAAATCGTATTAGCAATCGATTATTTATGTGCAAAAATCATTCTGCGTAGCGTACATCGTACATACATATACAATGTTCGACTAATCGAAAACACATCGCATATCAACATGAGGGAAAAGAAAAACGAAAAGACCAAACGCTTAACATCGGCATACACCTAAAAAAACGATTTACCAAAAGTATGGACGATGCGATTGAATCGTTGAAAAGTGATCTCCTTGAATATCGCCCATAATATCAAATAAATAACTACAGTTTAATTGGAGACTGCACATAAACCATCGTTTCAACCAGTACAACAACAACAACAAAATGCCAATGATCGATGAAATAAAAAAAAAAAAAAGAAAAAGGAAACCGAAAAGAAATAAATGCAATTGACTCATAATAATAATTATAAATTGATACGATTGCCATTGGAATGCATGCACGAATTTCCACTTTTCGAATTTATATCTATACATTTTTGTCGTTAATGCAAATATCTAAAACAGAAAACGGCGAATGACAGAAAAAAACGGCATGGGTGACACAAAACGACAGCAATACACATTTTTGTTATTTAAAAATTATGAATGAACACGCCGATAATAAGAATGATAATGCTCCGGCAAAAATAATAATAATTGTAATCAATATTTTTGTTGTTGGTTTGCTTCATTTCCTTCGAATAGAGTTCCAATTCAACGGCAGCCTAATATGAAATGAAGCTCTTTAACACTGCCTAATCGAAATAAATTGAACATGATCCAAAATTTATTCATTGATTGTGTTAAATTATTGTTTATCTTGTTTTATTCGCCCTAAGAGATGATAACTTTTTAATTTATTTTTCACATCCTTGGCCGATTGCCGGTGTGGATCTCTTCATATCTCTCTATGAGATGTGTACATTGACTTATAAACTTCGAACAAAGAAGAAAAAAGCGTAAAAACAAAGATAATAATAATAAATAAATTCACCAATTCAAATGCATCATTTTCAATCTTTTGTGTTGTTTCTTCCTTATATTTGTGAATTCGTTTGCCGATTCGAATGGCACAAAAAGATAAATTTTATCAGCATTAACTGTGGTGAGCTGCGAGCGCGATTCCGTTCATAGAGCTTTGACTTGAAAACATTCATTCATTTATGGGCGCGCATTGCACATTGCACATTGCATCAAAATGTGGACTCCAATCAAGCGTGAGAAAATCAAATAGAATCATAACGTATGAACGTTCTAACAAATCGATTAGCGAACACACGAATAAATTTTATATTAAATGTCCGTGAAAGTCAAAGCAAATAAAGCGATGAAAACGATCCTAAATGGGCAAAATCGAATAAAAATCGAACACCAACAACAATTTATTAAATCGAATATTTAGTGCAAATCATTCGTTTTATTCGATTTCGATACATAGTATATCCGATGCGATGATATCAATATTTCGATTTTTGTTTAATTTCGTTTATCGAATGAAAAATGTAATGAAATCGCCTTAAGTCGCTTTCAGTTTTTGTACATTTTGATTCATTATGTTCGGTTTGGCCGTATTCGAATTTCGTTATTATTATGTATAAAGGAAAAAAAAGACGGAAGAGACAGGAACTTAAAAAGAATTTGAATGAGAAGAAAAGAGATGGAAAAATCATTTCGATGAAGCAATTTCTTTGGTTTTTCATTTGTTGGTTGTAGGTTTTTTGGTGCGTAAACCATACACACGTATACAGTTTAGTAATGCGGTATTTTGTTTTGGTTTTTTTTTTTCATTCTTTGCCACATTTTCCGGTTTCTTGCGTCAAAGTCCCGCTGAACATGTATGAATTGCAAATTTATTACTAATTGAAATTATGTGCGAGAAAATTATAGAAATAAAAATAAATGAACATAATAATAATAATAATAATAAGAACACCACACCATCACCACAAAAGGATCGAAAATCGAAGAGCATCAAAACATCGATTTGATGGAAACGATGAAAACACAAAACAAAGCAAAATACGAATGAAAACAAAAAAAAACAGAATTACGGAATCAAAAGTGAAAGAAGAATAATCAAAAAGAAAAGATGAGACACCTTCAAACATACAAGGGGATCCTACCGCTCCAATATATTTGTGTGCATACAAATCAAAAGGACAGCGAAGTGAAATGCGAACTGGTTTCAAATTCAACGATAGCAAAATATGAACGAACGCGTTACAAATATTAGGTGAGTTTATCAAATTAATGCTCGAAGGTTCATTCCATAAACTGTGCACTCTGTGCTCCATTGAATGAATATAGGAACAGCGCTATGAATGCCAATGTTTAAATGACTTATAAATATTTTTGTTTCGTTTTATTTTGTATTCGATACGTTTGTCCATTCGTTGCTCTCAATTTTAAGATTAACAATTTTATTCGATTCATACGAGACAGTATAAAAGAGTATTTATCACTGTTATGCATCGATTATTATTTGGCGATTGGAAATGAATTGGCATTCATCTGAATTTTCTCATCGTTTTCAATTTGAAAATCATATTCGATTAATTGAAATGACTATTCCATCGTAATTTCCAATCGCTTCGAAATTACGAATTGCGAAAATGCAATTTGGAATGCCACCCTGTGTCATTCAACAACAATTTAATGACAATTATAATGAATTGAAATGGTATGCAATGCCCTGCATTTTTATTGCTTACAATCAACATAATTATGAGATAGCCTCGGGCCATTCACCATTGACGATACGAAAAACATGTATCAAAATATTAGTGCATATTTTGCGGCCATTTATTTATTCAATTTTGGTTTTACATTTTTCAAGCATTGTTTCACCGGTTGCCTTTGGAATTTTGTTTTTATTCGGTTTGGCCGATTCCCAGTCGATTTATGCATGTAAAGCTAAATTCTAGACTGATTGACGAACAGCTTTCAAGTATTTGCATACATTTATCGATTGGATACTGCAAGGGCTCAATGAAGTAACATAAAATGTGTGTGTGTGTCTGTGTGTGTGTGTGTGTGCACTCAGTGCTCACACTATTCAGTGTTCAGTTGAAACGAATCGTTAAATTAAACGTGGCACTATTAAACATACTGAACCATGCAAGCACACGTTCCATCCAAAAGATCCATCAATATCGTTATTCGATCGACATCCTTTTTTTTCTTTTTGCCATCGTTCTTCAGTATTCTGTGAGGTGTGATTCAGGAATTCTACATTAAAATTGAAATGAAATGCAAGAGATCGATCATAAACAAAACTAAAAAACCACGAACACCAATCCACAAATTCTCTTGAATCAGCAGATCCGACAGAAATAAAGTTAAAATGATTTGGATTTAAGCATTTTTAAATAAATCGAACCAATTGCTACAAATCGTTTGAATGCTACAATTTGCCATTCGATTCTTGTTATATTATATATTTTTTTTCGTGTTTTCTGCTGTCTTTTTTTTTCTTCTCTCGATTCATTTTCATGTTAATCGCATAGTCGCTACACGCTCAATGTTCGTGTTCAACTTTATTTAAAACTCTGTGAACGTGAATTTTCCTTTTTATTTTTTTCTTCTTCTTTTTTACTTTATATTAATTGGATCGATTAAAATCAATTTTATTATGGCTTCATTGATGTCGTATATCTGGCGTGTTTTTGTTTATATTTTTCTTTAATTTTCGTCTTACATCGTCGCGCATGTGGCAGTCATCAGTCGTTTTGTTATTGTTGTTATTTTTCATTCAGTCATTTATATTTAATCCGTTCGATTGCAATTGAAAATTTTTCATTTTCTTAGACATATCCGAATAATTAATTTTCGATTCTATTGCTTCTGTGTTGCATTTCAGCCAGTTTGTCCGTTAATCAGGTAAAAAAAAAAAAAACTAGCAAACAAACGATACATTTAAATGTTGAACATATATATATTCATTCACTGTTCATTTAATATCGAAACTTGTTTTCCCCAAAGAAACCCCGAACGCCATTGATTTCAACGAACATAATTCCTTGTATTCATATTCCTGGCCGTCGTTTCTTTTGGCTTAATAATCAGGAGACCATTTGAAGGGTTGCTGAAGTATTTTTAGCTGTCTCATTAGACGGTGAGAAGACAACGCTAGTTGTAATCGAAAACCGCATACACAATAAATCGCGACCGATTCATATAGTACGACGACGATGAATTAAAAAAAACAAAAAAACGGAAGAAACAAAATATAAAAAAGTCAACATCAATAATAATACATCATATCATTCCGAACAAATTCAAAATAAAAATAAAAAAATATATTGTCGTTTCTTTTCCATTCGATTGGATTTTATATGACATTGTACCGTGGATTATATTTCAAATTTATGAAGAAAATATCAAAGAAATTCTCCTTTTTTTTCCATTTTCATGTCATAAATGTTTGCTATTACGAATGTGTCATTGTATCCAGCGTCCAGCGTAAAGAAAAAGTGAATACATATAAATGTTTCACAAGTAACGTGATTTATTCAAACGAATCGAACGAAGAACGAAAGGAAGAAATAAAAAACACAAAAATTAAATATAATAATATCACAAAATATAATTCAGTGGTCGACGCTGTTACTTATTACACCATTTGTTTGTTTATTTCTCAAGTTGTCGGCGAACATATTTATGCGGTTATTAGTATTGAATCGATTGCTATAGCGCTCTTATTCTGTTCAAAATTCACATACAACACAATACAATCCAATACAATACAATGTAATAATATATTTAATTCTAAATTCTCAAATTGCTTCATTTGTTTATTTGTTCACTGTTCACTGTTCACTTGTGCGTTGATTTTTATATTCATTGGAGATTGGTTTGATGTGTGTCGCTTTGCCTTGTCTTGGCCAACGCATTCGAAAGGATTTGCAATACTTACACTGCGCCTAGAGATTCATTTCAAATGTAATTTTTTTTTTCTTTGTCCTTTTCCTCTCAACAACATTCATTGTCGGTCTGTTATAAGATTACCGTTTAAAGATTGACTGTTTCACTTTCTTGCTCGTAATTCGTTTCAGCTGAAAATAAAGAAAAGCCGCTAAATACTCAATGTGAACATAATTTTGCATGGATAAATAATGAGTGCATCAACTTCAAGCAATCTTCCATTTGCATATTCATTTGATCAGAATTTTTCAATTTCAATGCATCAATGAATACTTGTTTTACAGCCACATAATTGTTATAAATTATAAACGAATATAAAATATGATAATGAACGCAAATATTTTCGGGTGTATAACACGCAATTTTAATAAAATGTTCAATCCACCCGGAAAATACATCGACAACATCAATGCAGACCAAAATTAATTGATAAGAAATGCGAAAGCAAACAATCTAATTCCATTTCCATTTAAAATACAATGGTTTGTATATAGTTTCTGGTCTGCTTTTTTGCTTTTGTTATTGAGTATCGGATATCGGGTGCCAGGAGAATATAAATGAGATAAAAGAGAACAAGAACAATGTGATTTCATTGAGGGGGTTTTTCTTTTGTTTGCTTCGGTAGACAATGTTTGATTCGACAACGAACATTTAAACAGTGGTTACTTCACCAGGCAACGAGATTACAAGGAAAAAATAAATACTCTTCAATCCTTACGCTAGAGGCATATCGATTCATAATATTCATCGAGACCTTCGTGTTTGATGCATTTCTTTCATATTGGACTCACTTTGTTATAATACAATTATTATTGTGGTTGATCTGGAACCACGAAACTAAAATTTCGACAAAAAAGTGCGAATGCCAAATACAGAGAGTGTTTCATTGAGAGCGAAAATAATAATAATAAGCGAACATGTAATGAAACCGCCAGAAAGGGAATCTTTTCGACGCAACGAACAAGACAAAATAAAATATCGATGGCACAAACAAAAAAAAAAACAAAAAATCACATGAATAATAACTAGATGACGGAATGAATAATGTTTTATAATAAATATTTCGGTTGCGTTGACTCATGCAGAGATGAAATTTTTTCGGACCGGCTACTGGTTTTAACTCTTTTGTATTTGATGATGCTGCAAATCCTTGCTGATTTTTTCTTCTTTTTTTTTAAATCTTAACCATTCAAATGGAGCAAAACATGTGAGGTGTGTGTGTGTGCTTAGCATTTAGCGCTTCGATGGCTGTAATACTGTAACATACAAAGATTGCATGAACATTTCCATCCAGTATTTGGTGCAAACATCGAATATGCTTTCAATTGGTTTGTTTCATGGTTCCAATTCGATTGCGTGCATATCATTAGCATCTCTCGCACACACAAATCATGAAAAACTTAGATTCAAAGGACTACCAAAGGCACGAATGATGATGAACCATATAAACTTTTGTAAACGATGTTGTTTTTTTTTTTGTAAATATTTCGTTTGCTCGTGACGAATTTGATTGAAATAATTTATTCACATCCTTTTTTTGGCAACGCTTGGTTTTCTTCATTTAGGCTCGTTTTTGGAGCCAAATTCGGATCGGAAAAAGAAACAAACTTTGGGTTTTTCTTCTTCTTATCATTATTATTATTGGCTACCGGTGTATGGAACGAATATGAATGTTGTTATTATAATTTATTTAATTTCTTATTCGTTGCTTTTCCTTTTGGATTTTGTGTAGTTCTATACATCAGCTCCAGACCATTTTTTCTGTGTGAAAATTGAACGCATTTTTTTTTCTTCATTGTTTCTCTTTCGTCTCGTTGATTGATTAAAATCAGATGAGAAAATCATTGATTGAATCGTTTCTCAGCCTTAATTTTGGTTTTGTAGCCAAATCGATTTTTTTTTTTTTTTTTGCTTCCGCATCATGAGTTCATATTTGCTGTCGCGAACGACTACCCTAATAAATGTTGATGCTGATCCATTCATATGAAATCTATTCAATTTACTTGAGAAGTCAAAAGTTGATGAACTTGTTGGCTATTTTCATGATCCGATTTGGTGAGAGAACCGAAAAAATTCGTTTCGCATATTGTTTAAAATCGCCACACGCAACAACTTTCTATGATTGATTGAACTGTGTTCGAGTGTTCGTTTGCGTTCTTTCCATAGCATTTTTTTTTCTTTCTTTTTTCTCTTCTTTTCTTTACAGACAATGCCACAGATAAACTATAATCGAGCGTTTCATGAACAGTTTGAACAAAAAAAAAATGAAGAGTTTCATTAATGTCGGAAATTGAACGTCATGCGGGACTTACTGATATCAAAAATATATTTATTCAAACGAATGCTGATGACAATGGTTCAAATGACACTTTAATATAATAAAAATAAAATTAGTTCATTTGACTTTCTCTTCAAAATTTATTTATTGATATAAAAAAGTGTGAACAGTCGAAATGGCTACACCACAAAGGCTACAACAATTGGAATTATATTTATAATTATGCAAAATATTTTATGGACATTTGAAAAAATTTCAAACAACTCTAAATGTTATCATTTTAATGTGAACAATTCAATGGATTCGCCAATAAATTTATAAGCAAAACAAAAATATGAAAATTGGGCCAAAGTATCGAACAAACATTTAGTACAAACTTAAATTATTATTATTATTATCGAATGCACTAAAATGTAAAACGTGATGGAAAAAAATGAGATTTCATATGTTTTGATATTTGATAAGTGCATGGAATACAAAGCACAGAGTATGCGATGAATTTGTCAAATGTCTATTGCCGTCGAGTTTCGTTTTTGTTTCGTTATTTATTTATTTATTTATTTTTTTTTCTTTCTTTTCTGTTCAATGTAATTTAATATAAAATTAAAAAAAAGAACAAATGAAGAATGTGCGCACGGTGACTATGAGTATGAACCCCTATAAGTGGAAAACCATAAATAATATATTTTTTATATATAAAACAATCACAAAATAAACGGGAACAACAAAACCATTTTAAAGTAAACTATCTTGTTCGATTCGATTGTGTTTATGACAATGAATGAAAAATGAAAAAAAAAAAATTAAAAATAAAGTAATGTGTCTTCAAAATATCGACTATCGACAATCGCAACTTTGGATTCTTTTTGATTTTTCAATTTTATTATAAGTCATACATGCAAGTGAAACCATAAGACAATATTGCAACCACACAATTCAATAGAAGAAAATAAAATAAAATATTTAGTTCAAGTTAAATGCATTTTCTATTTAGATTTTTTTCGATTCATTACTTCACCTTCGTTCGGCCTTTCGTTTCGAATATTATCGATTCAGTGAACAGATTATTATTATCATTATTGTTATTATTATTATTATTTGATGAAAAAATAACATTAGGATTGATTGCCATGAATCTTGAAATGGGCCATGCAATTTTCGAAAAAAAAAAAAAAATGACAAAACCAAACAAATAACTACAAAGCATATTCTTCTCTAAATCCTATAACAAATTCACCAATGGAGCTAACGATGACAGTGCCAAATGAAGACCAGAACGAACTTTTCAACTAATTGTCACATACTAAAACACCGAAATAAAGTCAACGATAAAACGAACTGGACATTGAAAAACCGAACACATTTGAGTACACATGCGGTCGGTTACGACAAATTTAAATACTTTTCTTTTTAATTTTAATTCTTGAAAATATCAAGTGTTTACTGGTTCAATTGGAGTTGATATCTTTAATAAAGGATAAACGTGCATATTTTATGCCTTTAGGACACACCACATACAAACCTACGGATGTTGTCTTTAACCAATTAAATGATCTTTTCAGTCGCCCTAATTATTGTTTGGTTCTGCACGCGATTCCTTCTTCTTTTTTCTTCTCTTCTTTTCACAATGAATATTCGTTGCGGCTTTTTATCTCAGTTTGGAAAATATTTGTCGCAGTCATTCGAAAGGCAATTGATTCAGGAATAAGATAGACCGAGGAAAAAAATTGAGAGCAAATGAGATAACTGAAATGTATAATGAAAAACCGACAGAAATGCCATGTCGAAGACGATTTTAATTCTAAATATTGTAATTTCTGATCAATTAGAAACCGCTCATAATCTGACCAAATTTTTTTTCATTTATTTATTTCCTTTCTGATTCTAATTTATAACAATTTGTATGATGCAAGACATTTTCATGTCATGGAGTGCTGTATGTGGCGATTATATCGAGTTTTTTGTCTTGATTCGAAATCAAGCTTTTTTTATCGCTTATCGAAAAGCACAACAAATAGAAAAGATGATTACTGGCTAATTTCTTTGGCAGAACATTGATTTTCATTGGGGTTTTTTTTTGTATTTTTCGTTAAACATATTAATGCCCTTAAATTTCCTCCCGGTTGAATGGATAATTAATATCGATTCACCTTCGGAAAATAAATAATTAATAATTTTATTATCGATGCAAGAAGCATTAATATTGAATGAATGAATGAAAACATAAAGAATAAAACAAAAAAATGAACAATTATTTATCCAACAAGTTTTAATTGATAATTAAATTAATTTTTAGAAAAATTGAAATTTAATTTTATGCGAACAATTAGTTGGTTTACTCGACTGAATGGTTTTTCAGTGAATTGTATATTTGTTTGGCCAAAGCAACTATATTTTCCGTTCGGTTGTTTCCTTATCCAATTTAATCTTCTTACTCAATTTCTGTATAAATGTTTGCCGTCTCCTCTGTAATATGAGCCTATTCAAGGCAAAATTGAAGAAAAGAAAAAAAAACATGCATTCAAATGAATAAAACAAAGAAAATATTATAAAAAAGTAAAATTAATGGTGAAAGCATATTTTTCCGACAAAAAAATGCCGAAATTCATCCAATGATCATCGCAGTCTAATGTGGAGCGCTTATTTTCTGAAAATGCCTGAATCATCAAAGATGTCCTCAGGCCTATAAGGTCAAGGTCATGAATCCGATTTATATTGGCGAATCTCATCCAATGCTTGCTCACAATACTTGTTCAGCTTTTAGAGCCGATGGTTGAAAAGTAAAAGACACAAAAATACATTGCGATAGAAGCGCATTTTTATTTGCGTTTGAAATAAATTCATGTGCGTGTCGTGTGATTGATAGGAGCATGTTTTTTTTTCTCCTTTTATTTTAGCCTTTTAATACCTGTGCCGAATACCGAAATGCTGCATTGTGCGCGCGAAATATACGCCGTTGACTCACTTTATCCCACATATCGAATCGCCTGCATTTTTGTTCATGTTTTTCATCGTGGGTATTTGTTGGCTTTGGCTATGCCTTTTGTCCATCTGCATCTCGCTCACTCTCGCTCTGCGAGCCAATTTTTCAAGAAGTTGTTGTTGCTCAAATAAATGCTTTTGTTGATTTTATCGCTGATTTTGATATGAAACGGTCTGGTCTTTTTGCATTTCCACACTCGAATGTTGTCGTGTTCGATGATTGCAAAATAAAAATAAAAAAAAAATACTAAAAAAATAAAAGAAACAAGAAAAAGTGCTGTGAATTCATACTTGCTACTGAATTTTAAATCCAAAATGCGTGCAATAATAATGCGATATTATTAAATTTTTAATTTTGAAGAAGAAGAAAAATGCTAGATTTTCATGCGTTTTGCCATGTGCATTTGCATCCATTGTTATCTGAATTCCACTGTTCATGTTCATTTCTTTTTATTTTTTTATATATTCTTTTTTTTTCGTAGAATTTGAGCGCGCAAACAATGAATCAATCGCATGTAATGGCTGTTGGTTTACATAAGCTCGTTCGTTTGCCCATCTTCCGTTCATTTTGATAATTCGGCGAATATATCACTGGATTGAATTGATTGATGCATAATGTTTGTTAGTCCCGCGTACTTGGTCTATGCGCCCGACAAAAGGTTTCCAATGAAAGTTGATTCGAGAGTAGATAAAAATCATGAACACTTCAGCATAATCAACAAACCAAAATTCATTATTTTTCATTAATAATCCGTAGACGATGGCTTAAACGATGAACTGCATGATATGCAATAGGCAATGCGCATAAGTCACACATTTTCATGCTTGTTCCATTTAATTCTGGAGGCTGAACAATGAATCGGAAACCATCAAGTCCATTTGCTATGATTTTTACCGGCTTTGCAAATTCGACTAAATAAATTTAATTTCGTGAAAAGGTGAGATCGGAGCGTGATCAACAATTGGCATGGATGAGCGATTATTATTGATGCGTCTACGAATAAACATATGAATGGAAAACGCATACATAAGTTTCATTTCTATGGAAATGATGATGCCCATGTTCTCAAGAATATCCGCACAATTAGATGAGGAGCATTCAATCAAAACTTTGAAGCGGTAAACTATGAATACTTTTTTCATTTAATACAAAATTAGGCGATACATGAACGATATAGTTGATGGGATGGATTGAACTAACAAAAATTCAAAATTAAAAACGAACGAAACGAAGGGCAAAATCAAAATAAATGAAAAAACTGAAATGTATCATAAAAACACCAAAATGGCCAAAACATATGCCTATAATGCCTATGTAAAAATAATAATTAAAGAATGAGTGAACTTTCGATAGAAAAGAACATCGATAAAAATGTTCGATTACAATGGGCGCACAAAAATTTCGGCTGATAGATGAAAGTGGTAGCAAGAACAAGCATCCAACAAGGATCCAACACCAACACCAACACAATATCGTCGACTTTTTTTTTAAAGAGATTTACATGTTTTGTCCATTTTTTGGCACGCATCTACCGATTTTGTGCAGCATTTGATCGTATCGTTGAACCAATATCTTTACGTGACAGTGTTGTCAGCACTTCGTAGAAGAATGTACTGGTCAAAATCAGCATATCTGCACCTACATGCAACGCATTCAACTAGCACCGTTAAATGGTATTAAAACAGAGATTAATTACAATTTTGATTGATTACATTTTATAAGAATATTATTATCATTATTATTATTATTATTATTATTATTATTGTTATTATTATTGTTATTTATCTCGTTCTAGAGCCGAACACCACAGAAGTAATCTTGTGCGCTTTGAGAAACATCGTTTGAATGTATTCAAAAATCAAATCGGGCATATATCGCAGTCGTGTTGATGAGCAAGTCATTTGAATACATCCACAATCCATAATCCATACTCATGCAAATGTTTAAAGGGTTATTCATCTTCTGTTGTTGTTCGCTCACGAATAAAGCAAAGCCAAAATCGCAAAAATAAATATAAAATTTGACTGTGAAATTTAACTTAAAGAATATATATATAAAATTGAGGAAGCAAACTAAACGGTCGATCAACCAATATGCCGGCCGAACAAATACCAAATCACAAATCACCATTACGCAGCATTTCAAGGCTTATGAAATGATTTAGTGGCGACATCATAGAATCAAATCAAGTCCAAAGCTTTCCATTTCGCTTTGGCTGAGGCCTGGACAATAGATTTTGGATAGTTGGGACTCAGTCTTGGGCTTGGCATCAAGTTGAAGCAAAGCTAATAACTTTCAAGTTGAATTATATATTTTTTTTTACGAATTCCATTCTGTGTAATATTCCATCATGTCGATGATGATAGTTTTGTGTTTCTGGGCTCTCTCGCTCTCGCTCTCCAGTGATTGACTGTCTCTCTGAGTGTATATGCGCTGTGCCGTTCGTCATTTAATTGCTTTTTGTGAATATAAAATTATTATTTATTTCATTTTTGCATCGCAAATACGTTCTTTTCTTCTTTTTCATCCATTTCAAAATTTTATATCGTTTGCGGTTTCGCTTCTTTTGTTTTGGTCGAAAAAAATGGGGAAACGGCGGGCACCAGCAACGAAAAAAAAACAACCCATTGATATTAAATTTAAAAGTTTATAGCATTTTCTGAAAAAAAAGGAAAAAAAAATAAAATAAAAAAATACCAAAACGAAAAAAAAAAATAAGAGAAGAAGCCCAGGTCCCGGCATTCATACTATATTGGCAATCGGCAATGAAGAAAAGCGCACCGAAGACTTAAACTTTTGATGTTAAAATGTTGCAGTTTATCATTAAGATTGTTATTATTAATCACAAATGCCTACTTGTGAATTGTTTGATCACCGTTCAACGGGCAGAACCGTATGGCATGAGTTTGATGAGTGCAGTATTTGCGCATATTGTTCATATTCCATACAAAATACACCATTTAAATGCCTGCATATTACAATGTATATATGTCTGTAGTCTGTATGTATATGGTAAATGCGGCTGTTTGTATTCAAATGACTCGGAGCGCCTTGTAACCAAATGCAACAATTGTTTTGATGTTAAATCGTTGCAAAATGCACAATAAACGGTCAACAATATATTCATATTCGATGTAAATTGTGAATATTTCCAATGAATTTTTACGTTTAGCTCGCTCTGTGTGTAATATGAAGCGAATATAACTTTTAATTAACCAAATGTACCATTTAATAAAAACGGCCGAGAAATAGAAATCAATAAAAAATTTAATTTAATCGCTTATTGATGATGTTTACATTCAAATCAATAATAATACGATATATTGCATTCAAATGATTCTCCTGTTTGTTCGTCTTTCATTCCATTTTTTTTTCTTTTCATTATTTTGTGTGTGTGTGTGTGTGCGTTTCGGTGTGCGTTTACGGCCATTTCATTCGAACAAATAAAATTTATTCACAATGTTGCCCATCAAAGAAGGCAAAATAAAAAGAATTGGAATAAAAAAGCGACCAAAACGTTCAATTGCTCGTGCATATTTGCAACAATGGAAACATTTTAATCATAATTGTACGTGTTTTAAAAGTCTTTTTACTGCAAATGACCCCAAACGAATTGCTCACGCGTTCAGTCAATTCAAGCATATACACGATTGACGTGCATCACATTGCATCGATAAACACTGACTGCAGCTCATGAACAGTGTGTTTACTATTGATATTATTCTTATTATTATTATTATTATTATGAAGACGGATGCAGAAGGCAGGAGCCAAGAGACCCAAGAAGAAGAAATGAACGAAAGAGACACTAAATGAAATGCTTTTATTCATGGGCACATGCACGTCGGAACGGACTGAGATGAAATGCAAAAAAAAAAACGGCAATACATTTTCTCTCTCATTCTTCTCTCATAGATTCTTCATAGGACGAAACATTGAACAAAATATCAACAACAGCAACAAAACACTTAGTCTGTGCATCTCATTTATCGGCGGTCACCATTACTATGGCGAAAATCAAGTATAGAAAAATACAGGGAAAAACAAGGAAGAAACTTTACATGGAAATTATGACGAATTGTGTGAGCAACGAATTCGATTTTCATTTTATTTTTTATTTTTTATTTTTCCTCGCCCCTTTGCCGCTCTTTTCATTTAATATTCCATAAATTTTGATTATAATAACAACAAAATCATTGCGCATTCGTATTTCACCTCCATTTGCGGACACTGTACACAAATGAATCGTGACTATTACAATTTACAATAATAACCGTATAGTTAAATTAGCATAAATTCAAGAACAAAATAATTAATGAATTAAGATCAGAAACTGTGATTCGAGTCGGCTATAAAAAAAAAAACAACGAAAATGTCTGATCGTCGATCCAAGATTTATCAGTGATTGATTTCATCGTTGATTTTTGTATGCGCACCATGCAACACACAATCAAACGAATAATAATCTAATGTAATGAGTTAAATAATAATGTGCGATATGATTTCAAAATAATAAATATAATTTTTTTTTTTTTTTTGTTGTCTTCCAAATTCCATCATCTATGCCATCGATCATATCGATCAAGTATCTTCGATTAGAAATCAGTTTTAAAAATTCTTCAATAATTTGTACGGTTTGCTAAAGCTTTTTATTCAAGAGCCCCAAGCGTTTTACTAATCGTTTTACACTTTACACCAACAACAAACCGAATAATTCTAATTGAAATCATATATTGAGCATAGTGAGCAGTGCTGGAATGGAATTCGAGTGTGGAGAAATAACAGTGATATTTTTTTTTTTCTATTAAGAGAAAGTGAATCGATTCAATTCTACTTTCATCGCATAAATCGATCCAATTAATCAAGGCTAAATAACAGAACAGAAATAAGTCTCGAAATAATTGCATTTAATTTCACATGAAGAAATAAATGAAGTATAAAAGGAGATCATTAATATGGAAGCAACAACTGCAACAGAATGAGAACAAAATCATAAAATGTAAATAAATAAATAAATAAAAAAAAATGAAAAGAATGCAATCATTGGAGAAATTCAAATCTTTATGATCGCAGGCGCATGTGTAATGTGTATACGTTTATGTCGTTGTATATTTACGTATTATTATAACAACTGTGGTGATTAATCGCGTAAATAATTTAACTTAAGAATGGTTTAATTTGGTGTCACAGCATGACATCATTGAATAATATTGAAGCGCAGACGATATTCAATGCATATAAAATTTATGATGTGTTATAATTGTTAAAGATTTGATGGTAACATCGACAAAACGGCATGATATTGGTGCTGAAATGAAATAAAAACAAAACGTTTCATATTTGTGGCCGTCTGAACGATGACAAAAACCAATAACACCTCATAATTTGCAACTGCATGCATGATCAATTGATTCATAATGTAGTGTCATTTTGGTTGTTCTGTTTTGATGATTGAGTTCCCTGATGAAATAACCTCATGTTACATTTAATCATTTATAAACGGGCCCTTCCAAGTTTGATTGTAAATTCCCGTACAAATAACGCGAATGAATCTCAAATCGTATTGAATATAAAATAATTTTGAAATTTTATCGATATTGTGATTCAACGGGACTCAAACAAAATGAATCAGCGAAGGCAATGTATGTTATTTGTATGTTGAATGTTATGTTATTGACATTATGACTAGGATCATCGTAAGACGACACCATTGCTCATTGGTTTTTATTTGTTAACATGTGAATTGTGAATGGCTCTTAAATGCGACTATTTTGTTGAAATTGAAGAGATTATTATTGAGCACAGTTGGGCACACCACACGATGGCATTTACGGCAATTTATAATAATGTCCGAATTGCAAAAATATTCACATTGATACTCACTTCCTTCATCGCTATTGCCGATTGGTGCTATTTTTTTTCTTTTTTTTTCATTTTAACTCTAATAAAATTTCAAATTGATGGAAATTTTGCGACGAAGGTGCGAGAATACATTCGATAATAATGATAAAAACAAATGACAAAATGAATGGGTAAAAAAAATCACAAACCACCACCGAATATTGTCATTTCAATAATTGATTATCGTCTATTTGATTAGTTGAGCGGAACTCGTGTGGTCATCTGGTGGGCGTTCAAATTGTTATGCATGTGTCTTAGTCATTTAGTTGTTGATTTTCTAGATTGTCGCCCATTTCACTAAAATCGTGCAAATAAATAGTAACATCATCGAAGGCATATAATCTTTTAATCTTATCTGGTTTCATTTGCACTCTGTCAATCGGAATTTTGAAATCATTTATTTCATTTGTATTACAAACATTGGAAAATATTTGGTTTAACATGCATCATTCAAAAACCAATTAAATTATTATAATAAAAATCATGATTGAAAACCACAAACGAACGAAAAAAACAAAAAAAAAACAAAGAACAATATATTTATAGCATTTGGTCCAAGGTAACTTATTTCATTGCATATATAAATCATATGATCTCATGAAGATTTGCAACATTTTAACATTTTTAATTTGATTTTGATTGCGATTCAACGACACGAGTGTAAAAAAAAAAATGATAAAGAATATTGTCATAATTTATAATTTGCCGCATATTTTTTCGATGGCATTTGTTTCCGAATCAATTTCATCAGTTTAATAATAAATTTTATTAGTTAAATCTTTAGGTCGTAAAACTGCATATTTTTATTCGTATTTTTTGATGTTGCATACGAGGCATTATACAAATACAAAATACAATATAGTGTAAATATATATGTATATTAGATGAAGTGATGGGAAACATGAGAGAGGCAAACCGCAGACATGTACAATGTACACTGTACACAAACACATATGATCACATGCGGCCGACAATCGAATGGATTTTATTTATTTCTAATGTGACTTTGCATATATATCGAACGAATAACAAAACACTTCGTCAAACAACTGACTACTGATTCATTTACATTATGCCAGACCGGACCCAAAAGGGAATCAACGAACCAATGTTAAACGGCAACAAATTATTATATTCGTTGGTTTGTTTCAGATTTTCCAAGAAATGAATCGTAAATGCCAAAAACATACGAGAAAAAAAAACATACAAAAACACATTCGCACATATTATTAATTCGTGCACAAAATGAGACGAAAGGAAATTTTATTTTAATATCAAATATGAAAAGAATTTGATCCGTGTCGCACCAACAACTATTATTATTCAAAATATGAAATGTGCGATGCAAATGATATGCAAGGCAGCAACACTATTTCAAAGTCAATTTTCTCAAAATCCATTATCGTTAATGCCACACAGCACCCATTACAGTTACAAATGAATGCTAAGGCGAGCAACCAGTAGCCAAACATCTTCGTGGCAACATTTCAATTTCGAGGAAATTAAGTTTAATGTGAATGAATCAAATGCAAAAAAATTTCGAACTTTTCGATTTGTCTGTGAATTGCGAATCTATTTTATATTTTTTTATACTTACAGTTTTATTTTTGATTTTGTGAATGACACAAAATCAATAAAAAATTATGATTATTTGAGTGGAAACGATTAACAATCGGTTTTTTTTTTTCTGTTATGTGCACTGCAATGTTTTTTGGTTCATAGTTCTCAACAATGTTGCACATTCAAACTGAATTAGATTGGGGCTTTTTTTTCAAGGCATGTGGTCGATGCAACGTATTTGCCATTAAAAATGCACAATGCACAATTATTCTCTTACTCTCTCGCTCTCTCTCTCTCTCTCTCT